>QLPN01006201.1:0-23527 GCA_003314395.1 Albatrellus ellisii | reverse complement strand
TGCGTTCTCCATTGCGTTCTCCATTGTGTTCCCCACTGCGTTCCCCACCACGTCGCGTTTTGTTTCCACTACATTGGATTCTCTATCGTGCTCTCTATTGCATTATTTTGTATCCGCCCTATCGCACCATATCATCGGTTTATTACCCAAGTCACATTCATCTAGTAGCTCTAGTTGAATCACACTATCGCCCCTATCACCCTTAACTACTAATACTCTCTACTTTGGTGTCTAGGGGACTTTATGGCTCGCACCCTCCAGCAATTGCTGTGGTTGTGGTTACTTTCCCCTCTCAGCCCGACACAGTACATATCAATGCATTATGAGGTGCCAAAGCAAGTGCCTCGTAACAGGAGCTAGGCTTGTATTTAGATAGCACATTGTCCATCGAAAAGAACCAGATTTTCCCTGGCCCACAATTTCACTTCCCCTCTCCATCCAAATTACAAGTGAAAAAGCATGCCCAAAACCTTCCCTCCACATTACCACATTTGCAAGGAAATAGTGCGTTCTTTGTAGGTCGTGTCTATTTTGCATTGCCTTCATCTTTGCATTGCATCCATTGCATTCTCCATTGCATTGTGTCAATTCTCCATTTCGTTGCATTCCCCTTATCTCGCCATATTGCCTGTCTGTTACGGGAGTTGCTTTCCCTTCTGTCACCCTAATCACGTCGCACTACCGCCCTTAACTACTAAAACTCCCTTTTTCCTTGGTGTCTAGAGAATCTTATGACTCATACCCTCATACCCTCCAGCATTGTTGTGGTTGTGGTTGATTTCTCCCTTCAGCCTGGCACAGCACATATCACTGAGTCTCAGAACGAAAGTGCACACCCTGTAAGTCATGCTATCAATTTTGCTGAGTGTCTATCACATTCTCCATCATGTTCTCTATTGCGTTGCATTCTCCACTGCATCGTGTTCTCTATTGCATTGCGTTCCCCACTGTGTTGCATTATGGGTCTTCATCATTGTCATTGTCGTGCCATGTTTCTGCCATATCTCTATATTGTTGCCCAGTCACATCGCATTATCATGTCTCTCGCCCTAATCTACTAACTCTCTCTCTCTATTGGTGTCTAGGAGATCTTACGGCTCACACCCTTCAGCATTTACTGTGGTTGTGATTTTAGATTCCTCTCTTATTCATGCCCAGTACACATCACCGTGCTAACAGTTTTTACTTCATTCTCACTTTACTTCCCTTGTAGAATATATCTCTTTATTCTACAGTCAGTTCTCTCTCTCACCTAGAACCTCCTTCAATATCATGTTGGAGTTTACAGTGATGTGTGACAGTTAACACACAATAGGCACAACAGTGTGACAGCATGAATAACATGACTGTGCCACACAGACCTCTTGCAGGACTCAGGGACAATATGGACAGACCCTACTTTACTGAAAAATTTCCTTCAACAGTTTTCTTTTCCCTCAGTCTTCTGCAAAGAGACTGAGGTCAGTACTCTGCTGCTACACCATTTGCCTTATATATTTTCTCACTATTTCTCCCTGTAGAATACACTACTCTTCATTCTACAGTCAGCCACACTCTATTTCCAAGCAACCTCCACCAATATATCATTATCTCAGTGAATTGACTTTACCAGATCACCTGCTCCTCCATTATTGGCAAAAAGTGATCAAGCATACCTCTGTCACTTGCTATAGCTCTGCATATGGCTATGTTCTCCCATACAACAAAAGTGACCATTTCTTCCAAGGTCACACTGTTATCATCTCCCAATTGATGAGCTCCCATGAAGGTGGGGCTTGATACTGCAGAGACGAGTGAGAGGAGAGTTAGTACGACCAGTAAACTAGTGTATTGAGGCACATGAGTGAGCAGGAGAGTGAACATCAGAGCAGTTAATTATCCAGAGTACAGGTTGGTTATCTTATATACAAGTAGGTAATGTGCACAGACCATGTGGTAAGTAGTGGCTGGGAGTGTGACACAGTAGTGCGAGAAAGTTCGACACCAATGTGATGAAGCTGACCCAGTCCCCCTAATTTTTTTTCCTATCTCACTTCTTGTGACTCTCTGTTTCACCCTGCTCAATAGCTTACTTCATCTAGCACTCCACCCACCCATATTTGGTTTTTACATCATCTTCATAATCTTTTCCCCCATGATATTGCCAGTCACTCTTTGCACTCTGGTAGTACCACTTTTTTCACTGCTGCTGGTTGGCTTGACGAATGGATTCAAGCTTTGGGACATTGGTTGTTTGATGCTTTCAAGTTGTACATTTGCCAGAATCCAGTCATTCTGCAGGTTCTTTTGTTTGGTCATACTATTGCAGAATGGGATTCCACACTCTTGCCATGTTGAACTCTTTTTCTTCCTCTTTCGCCTCCAGCCCAGCCCACCTTACTTTGTGATCCAATGTCTCCTGGGGTTACAGCTTTGGTCTCACGGCAGGTTTTGTATGCCGATTCATTGCACTATTGTCTTTTGTATAGCTACATGCAGCCTGATTATTTCGGTAGGCGTTCCTTAAAAAGAGGGCGTCGTATCTCACTATCCTTTTATCACGACCTCTCGTTTGGTGCGAAGTCGATTAGTAAATTCTAATCGCGAAAAAACGTGATAACAGAGTCCTACATGATCGAGCTGTCACGTGACGAGGGGCAGCTGGCCACAGCACGTCCGCACCGCGTCGAAGCTCCAATGACATTGGTCATCTCTCAATGACCCCCATAGAACACAACTTTTCTGGCGCGCTCGCAACATGGAAGAGTGAGCGGCAACAGGCACTGCTGTAGGCGCACCACTCTAAGATGACATGCACAGGCATCAACCTCTCCGAACTGCAGAAAACGCTGGATTCACAGGGCGTTGAGCTTGTGGATAACCAGAAGGAGAGCGTCATCGGACGCAAGGCGTTAGCCGACAGGACGAAGGGTGTGCACGATGTCCTGGTTCTATTGCATGCTCCGGGCTGCTCACAGTTACATTCGTGTCACAGAATTCAAGAAGATCTCCGACGAGGAAAAGCTCACAGCGTACAAGGGGCTCCTGAAAGGTACTGGCGCGCCGTTAGTTCATATCATGAGCAGCCCCTCATGCAGCCCCAATCAACAGCCTACCAGACCGAAATCGACAACCTCACGAAGCGATCCAAGTCTGCCGAGAATGCTTTCCTCGACGTCTACAAAGTCCTCGCAGAGGCTCCTGATCCGTACCCCCTGCTTGAGGCAGCAGTGGTAAGCCCGCGCGTCGCCCCTGCTCCCCTGTGCCACCCTGCTCACATGCCCGCGGGTTATGCAGGACCAGATGGTCAAGATTGCAGAGACGCGCGACCTGGAGGAGGAGCTCCAGCGCGTGCGTAGTGAGAACGCCGACCTCCGGAAACATGTGTCCGAGTTCGGTGCCGTGGAGGCGGCCAGGACCAAGGCGGAGGCGAAGGTCGAACAACTCGAGCAGAAGGTGCGCCCGCATATCGTTCTCCGTTCTTCTGCCCCTGACATTTATGGATAGATGGAGGGCGTGATCTTGGACAAGGTCGTGCAGAAGGAGAAGGAGCTGAATGCCGCGTATGACGAGAAGATGCGTAATTACGAGGAGAGGTACGTGTCACGTTGTCGATGCCAGTTGCACTTCGATTTATTGGTGCGTCCGGTGATAGGGAACAAGATTTACAGCGTCAGGTCTCTCTTGTGAAGGAACAACTGAGGGACTTGCGCACGTTCAACGAGTCCAATCAGGCGAAGCTGCTTGATCATAGCCAGCGGCAAGGTATGTCTACTTTCCGGTTCTACGCCGTCGCCTATTTATGTGTACAGACCAGGAAGTCTACGCCAAACTTGCGGAGATGGACATGTTGGTGGCAGACCTCGGACGGGCAAACACGCGCGTCGCCACTGTCGAGCGACGGAATGTAGGGTTTCCTTCAAACTTACTATGAAAGTCACTTATATAGTTTCACAGGAGCTGTTACGTGCTGAGATCGAATCTTTGCGCATCGGCAACGAGACGTCAGATCGGTGAGTGGGCCGACCATTCTTGTTTCTCCTTCATATCCTAGACCTTTGCGTCGAATATTTACCTTCCTTCGTATTACAATAGTGTGAACGACCTGAAGTCCCAAGTCACATCGCTCGCGTCTGAGGTCTATCGGTTGTCAGATCTTCTAGAGACCCAGAAGGCTGCGACTGCTGACACGGAAGCCAAGCAACGTAAGATCGTCGAGGACAGCAGCAAGGAAATCCAAGTCCGCGTACGCACCGTCAGATCTTGTGTGATGTGAAGCATATTAAAAGGGGTCATTAGGTAGCCGAGGTCGAACAGCTAAAGCTCAAGCTCAAGAGCTTCTCGGACTACGATGAGATCAAACGTGAGCTGGAGATCATGAAGGTTCGTCCCGGATCTCAAACTGCACTGCCGAATTTATTCATCATCGTCGGCAGTACGTCGAGTTCGCAGGCTTGGATGCAGACGTCGACGACGACGGACTGGCGTCGGAAAACGTGCTTGGGCTTCAGTTACCTAACCCAAATGCTTCCAAAGCCAACGACCACCAGACCAAGTCGCTTGAAGTTCTTTTGGCAACGAAAAACAAACGGATCCTCGAGGAGCTCACCAAAATCCGGGTACGTCGTCCTTCGACCTACAAGACACGAGCTCTCTTTACTGGGGAATACGGTTGTAGATACTATACAACGATCTGGAGTCGTCATTCCATGACACGCGCGACGAACTCGCATCGATGGCGTCCGACCTTGCAAAATATCGCGCGCTGAACGAGCAGCTGGAGAACGACCTGTTACTGCTCAATAAGCATGCGCAAAATGACCGGGCGAAAGGCACCAAAACCCCTATATCTGAAAATGGGTCTGACGTGGATGCGCTAGCAGGGCTAAACCTTGGGAGGAAGCCCAAGCCTGCAGAGGTATGTCTATTCGTCCCTACCGGTATTATGTTGTCATCACATCTGTACTTCACGAACAGGACTCTCAAGTACGGGCAACTCCCATCCCGTTCGCACCTTCGGCGGACACGTCAATATTGCCTATTGTGACCGGCCAGCGCGATCGGTTCCGACAGCGGAACGCAGAGCTCGAAGAGGTTAGCATGCGCCATTCCTGACTCGTGTGCTACCAACGCACTGCTAATTATCTCCCACCATATGCGCCTTACACCCTATGCCGTGTCGCCACGACCTTACGAATGAATGACCCAATACATGTAGGAGCTCCGCAGACAGTTCCAGACCATCTCCGAGCTCCGCACCGAGACCCGGAGCCTGCAAACGGACAACCTCAAGCTGTACGAGAAGGTGCGCTACATGCAGAGCTACCGCGAGAACGCGTCCTCGTCTACGCTCGACCCGCTCCCCGTGGGCCCCTCCAATACAAACGACCTCGGCAAGTACCGCGCGCGCTACGAGGAGGCGATGAACCCCTTCGAAGCATTCCGCGGCCGTGTAAGTGCACCGTCTCTTCACAGCAAAATACGTTTCGTTCTAACGAGTGTTCCGTGGCATTGGGGCGTGCAGGAGGCTGCGCGCGCGTACTCGAACCTGAATCCGCTCGAGCGCGGCATGCTGGTCCTGACTCGTGCGGTCCTGGGCAACCGGCGTGTGCGCAACGCCTTCATATTCTATGCCGTCGCGCTGCACGTGCTCGTCATGTACACGACGTACGAGTGCACGATAGCGTCTGGCACGCAGCTGCAGCGGCAGCCTAGGCCCTACGGATCGTGACACCGCCGCCAATATACCATGATGATATCGACGGTGGCGACGTTCGCTGGCTGGGTTCGGACGTGCGTGATGCATGCTGGCAGCGCTGTCAGAGCGGTGCTATTGCAGTATGTATGACATCCTAGCTACGGATGGTGTATTGGCTACTGTTGTGACGGGTAGCACGTGTGCGGGATGGTACGTGGTACGATGGTGTGGTCATTACGCTATTAGACTGGTGTGGATAATATATGTTAGGCATACTGTCTGCAGAACAGAGTTGGACGCCATAAAAGCAGCAAAGGTCGCACAATTGCTGCAGGTGTGAGATGATAGACATAGCGATGAGATGGATCAGCTGGGCTGGACAAGGAGTGTCACGTCTTGGCTGGCTTGCGCGTCTTCCAGAAGGCAAGTGCCTTGTCGACGGCATTGAGGATGGGCTTCATCGCCTGAAACCACACATCGGGGTGTAAGCACTAGGGGGTAGGAAGAAAAAAAAAGGAAAAAAACGGGACGAAACGCACCACCTCGACCTTCTGCCGCTCGAGACCCGTCCGCTGCGCCTCCTGGACGATCGCGTTCACCTTCTCGTAGGTGCGCGCGAGGTAACCTGCCATGCGTGCGGCTTTAGCCACCTTCTGCGCGGGCGTCGCGGGCGCGAGCGCCTGGAGCTCTGCGACAGACGGATAGATCGCGGACCAGAACTGGCGTAAAAACTCGTTCGCGGCGGTCTGACACGTGCGCATCTGGCGGAGGATGGGGTCGGGGATGTCGGCTGCGCACGTTCGTCTCGTGAGCGGGGTGGGCGTGGCACAAACACGGGGCAAGAGCTCACTTTTTCGGATTTTGACGTCCAGACGAGCCGCGACGTTTTGAGTCATGGACATGAGCGCGGCGTCGCCTGCTTTGCGCTCGATTCGCAGCTGAGATGGGTGTTCGCGTCGTCAGTTTGTCAGACAAGCCGAGTTTGAGTGGGAACATAGGGTGTTTTCACCTGTGGGAGGTGGTGTGACCACGCTTGCACATTGATTGCTGCCTCCCGTACCGCGGCAGGAAAATCCATCGCCTCGTTGCAAAGTACCGCTCAAAATCAAAAGGTGCCAGAAGTAACCTGTGAACTTACCGGTTGGGGAGCTTCTTCGGCTGCACCGACAGCGCCTGCTCTGCCTTCAAAATACCGCTGCCGGTCCTGCATCTCAAGCAAGATACCCGCTGACGACTGAGGATCGTGCAAATCCTCTAGATCAATCTGGGAATAGTAGTTCCAGGGCTGGTTTCCTGCCGTGAGGCGACGTCGAGAACCTGTAAGGATTCAAGACGTACATCTGATAGGTCCGTGGTATCTAGGCGTCGTCGTTTTCCAGCCGGGCCTTCAGAGCTTTGCACAAATTAG
Source organism: Albatrellus ellisii (assembly GCA_003314395.1). Taxonomy (NCBI): domain Eukaryota; kingdom Fungi; phylum Basidiomycota; class Agaricomycetes; order Russulales; family Albatrellaceae; genus Albatrellus; species Albatrellus ellisii. Next base: position 16,442 of record QLPN01006201.1, on the reverse strand, counting down.
ACGTGTGGGGATGTTGGAAAAACGAAGAATTTACACCGCAGACTTGAGCAGCCGCTCTGAGTGCTCGTTGAATTTCCGTATGAGCGGCAGGGCTCCACGCTGCTTTCCTGCCTGCATGGTCACGTCCTTCTCATTCCAATTCTAGCCAAAAAAATCAGCGGCCGCGAGGAGTATATGTCCAAGATGCCTACCTCTCCGTGGTCTTCACGGGTAGCACCAAGGTCTATAAACATTTCTACATCTTGGTCTCTCTGTCGCCGAGGCTCCAGCTCTGCTCGTGAGTCAGGTCTGTGCAACACACATACAGCAAGCGATAGCTCATACCATCATCTGGCTTCTCCAAATACTTGTCAAAGACGGGGTCGTCCTTAACAACATGCTGCGCTGCAGTTGACCGGATGGAGGCCCGATGCGAGTTGAACAGCTTGGACTGGAAATACCGCATCCAGAACTCGGCCTCGGAGAGCTGTGCATGAATTGGTCCATGAGGCACAGCACGGAGTACTTGCATATCACAAAGGGGTGCGCACCTTGGCTGGGACATTCTCGTCGTAGGCTTTGGCGACGACGGGATACTCCTCAAAGATGTCATGGACGAGCTGAGGCGTAACGACGATTTTGACCTCGCCACCCTCGACAGTCTGTGGTTTTGGGTCGACCAGCTGTCCGGGACGGCCTTTCTTCTGTGACTCCGTGGCGGCCCGTGCTAGCAGCAAGTGCTTCACAAAACAAAACGCAAGACGAGTGAGGAATGAACGGGGAGCATGAAGTAGGGCTGGCTGTGGCAAGCTCAGGACGTACCTCACGGCCTTCCCAAAACTCCGCCTCAGTGATCTGGCCAGTCATGACGAGCTCACGGTGCAACGCCGCGAGATCAGGAGTCTTCAGGAGCACCTTTTTCCGGAGTCGGAAGTCGTTGACGGGGCCATGGGTGGGTGTACCCGGCGTGCGCGCGTCACTAGACAAAGAGGCAGCACGCGACGTGGATGCGCGCGAGGGAGGTACAGCCTGGGAACGCGGTGTGCCTACACTGGCGAAGGTAGGTGCGGGGATGGCGCTGGGCGTGCCGGTAGCTAATGCGGTTGAGCGTGCAACACCAGGAGGGGCCACGGTGCGGTTACGGCTTATGATGTTGGTGAGCTCGCGCTTGAAGGTCTCGCGTTCGGTGAGCGCGACAGGCTGCGCGGCAGTGAAAGTAAAGTTGTGCCCCGCATCATCGTTGACGAGGCCAATCTTGAGGCGAACCTGTGCCACGCCTTCTTTGCTCGAGAAGAGCGCTGCGGAGTGGGGGTGCAGAAATATGAAGACTAAGAACAAAAGAGACGGTGTTTGACTTACAGGCTGCATCGGTATGGACAACGCGGACAGCGGGGGTAGGCTTCCCATCTTGTGTCCACTGGAGATGGGAGTCCGTGAGCTCGAGAAGGCCGGGGAGTTTCTTGTAGGAGGCCTTTGCGGCGCAGACGATGGCCGGAGGAGCCATTCCCGACACTTCTTCCGCCACCGCCGTCCTCCATGTTTTCCTTAGATAAGCGTCTCCTCCGTTGGTCGATCGGATCGCTTCAAGTTGTTGCCACCTCCCTCCACACCATGTCCATCGATGTATGCAAGCAGCTTATTGTCTACGACTTTGACTGGTGTGTCTGCCGTTACTCTATGTAGCCCGCTCAGCAGGGAAGACGAATTTTAGGTCGCTGGCTGACCAGGACTCGGATAGATGGATTTTTGAAGTCCTCGCACCAGATCTTCGCAGAAAGATGAAAGCGCTCAAGGACGATGTCCAGTGGACCGACCTTGTGTATGTAGTTCAGCATCGATTCTGTTCTCCAAACTTGCTCATACTGTTCCACGATCAGCGCACAGTTATTACAGGAGCTGCATGCACGCGGTGGATCAAGAGAAGATATCGAAGGCGCGCTCAGAATCATGCCCTTCGTTCGTATCCTCCCCTCGCCCTTTTGTCTGCATCCCTAATCCTCCCCATCTACCCGCCCTATACGCTCCAGCACCCTGCCATGGTCCGCGGCGTCAAGGCCGTCAAAGCCGCCACGGTACCCGAAACGACCTTCTTCTGCCTCTCCAACGCGAACTCCATCTTCATCTCCACCATCCTTGAGGTACGCCACGATTCCCGTACACCACACGCAGTGCATCCCTGAACACGGACATCCAACCCGCAGTCCAAGGGCCTCCAGGACCTCTTCACCGAAATCGTCACCAACCCGGCAGAGTGGGACGCCTCTGGCCTACTCAAGCTCCGTCGCAGAGTCGACCCCGAAGGGCCCCAGCACGCATGCAAGGTCGGCTGCAGCTCCAACATGTGCAAAGGTACCTAAGTCCTCAACTTCTGCCTCGTGCATACTCACAATTTGCTGCCCTCCGCGTGCTAGGTGAGGAGCTCGACGCCTTCCTCGCCCGACAACAGTCTACATTCGACCGCATCATCTATGTCGGCGACGGCGAGAACGACTTCTGTCCGACCCTGCGTCTCCGCAGGTAAGTTTTCCCTCTCTATGCGTCCCCACCAGTATCGTCCTCGCTCCCGCCATCTGTCAATTCATGCTCACCCACCGCCGTTCGTTTCGATCGCCCACAGCCAAGACCTCGTCCTTTGTCGGTCGTACCGCGGTCTGCAGAAACGCATTACGAAAGAGGGTGCCGCAGCTGGGCTCAAGTGTCAAGTGCGCTACTGGGCTGGCGCGTGGGAGGTCGAGGAGGTATACAAAACCCTGCCTAGCACCACCGTGGCGAACTGATGTGAACACATCTCGCTTCTCTCACACTAACTACAATTGATGCTCACGCAAGCTTGAAAGACGTGCCATCCATTCCATCGCGATCACAAGTTATATCTCAGCGTAGGACTAGAGGTTCTTCTTGTCACTGAGTCTCCTTACCATGGTTTTCTCGACTTGCTTTGTTTTAGAATCACTCGCAAATACATTGACTAGCCACATCAATGCATCCCACAAGCCTCTGCTCACAAGTCGCTACACCGTCGACACTGCACTGCCGAAATATGTACATTTGTATGCAAGATTACACCATACATACATGCAAATGAGTTTGAGTGTCCGAGATTTGTATTCGTTTGGCAGCGGTACCCCTTCAGCGCTAAACTGCTGTAACACGACAAGCAACGAAGACTTGGCAGACGCAACTAGCAAACGAAAGTGTGAGACCTTCGAAGGGGAAGGAGTAATAGTGGAGGCGCATGAAAAAGCTGGGAGGGAGAGAAAAATGGAGTGTCAAAGACGTGGAATGGCGGACAAGCGGTACTGCCAGTCGTCGTGAATCTATCCTTGTCAATGTCATAAAAAGTCCGTGTTCGTCTCCGTCAGTGGCGCCACACCCGTGTGGGCTGTTGAAAGTCATCGAGTGGCTTGATCTGCGAGAAGTCGGTGAATGACTTGGCGGAGCAGGAATACGGAAAACATGTAAAAAAGCACAGAAGTAGAGAAAAAAAAAGGGGGGGACACACAGGAGCAAGGGGTACACGAAGCAAGATGGACGGACGTATGTACCGATGAGTGAACAAAAACATTTGCACGCGAAGATGAAGATGAATGAACAAATGGTGGTCGACAGGCTGTGCGACTTGGCAAGGAAGTAACACTGGGGACGGGAGCAGCAGCTCAAACAAGAAAACGACATGGCAAGGGAGCCATAGTTATCCGCCACTTAAATAGTTATCCAGCCACTTGGAACACGCGTTCTTCATCGTGGCCAGTACTCGCTTGCACGCCGATCCTTCCCTGCCTGAGCTGCCCCTGCTCCCGCAGTTGCTCCCTGTTCCCCTGAGAAAGGATTTCGCTGGGCATTTTGCTGTCCACCGCCCTGCTGCCCCGCCGCAGCGACACCCGCCGCGTAGAAGGACTGTGGCCCACTTTGTCCGTGTGCAGGGGCACGACTGGAGGCTCCTGACACAGCACCATACGTCTGGAATTGGTCGGGCTGCAGTGGAACGTAAAGCGAACCCATGTCCGGGCGCCTATCAAGCGAGTCAAACGGAGACGCCGATACCTGCTGCTGCAATTGCGACGGGGGCGGGACTGGCTGTTGCTGTGATTGTGGCCGTGGTTGTAGTGGCTGCTGCTGCTGCTGCTGGGCCTGTGTCGACGGTGGTACGGCACCATATGACCCTGTATATCGTGCGCCTGCACCGCTGGGGTTGCCAGTGTACGCTTGCGGCGGACTCGAAATGACATTCGATGAGCTGTACACCGTCGCCGGAGCCTCGGCGCGCACATTAGAGCGCACGTTGGATATGATCTGGTCGCGTCGGTCCTCATCGACGACAATGGTGGCTGCAGGCGGCGGATGGTACTGGTGCGCTAGGCCTGAACTCGGCGGAGGATAGCGATTAGCCGAATGGCCCCAAGTCGTAAGACCAGATGCGGCAGCAAGCTCCGCCTGCTGCTGCAGATACTCAAGCTGGGGGTAAGGCTGGGCGGCAGCAGCCTTTCCCGACTGCCGCCGCTCCCACTCCTTCATTGCGTCGTCTCGATTGAGCACGGGAGTCAGGGCATTGCGTCCGCTGATGACGTCCTGGTTCATATGTTGCAAACGTGCGAGGGCAGGTGGGACATTGTCCATATGGTTGATGGTATTGGCGCGCATACGCGTACTGGGATAGTACGAGCTTGACGGCGGATTCGGATTAAGATGGGACGAGACACCGCCCGAAGATGCATAGCCTGATGACAGGTTACCGCTGTTGTTGCTAGACCCTACCAGACGACCGTGTGAGCTCTGACGTACAAGCCCACGATGCGAACTGCCCTGACTTTGTGCTGAAGTAGCATACTGTGAATGCTGTTGTTGCGACTGCGAGTACGCAAGAGGAGCATCATGGGAAGCCCCATACGCATTTGAAGAGGGGGGAGCCGGTGCTTGCGGATTAATGTACGGATTCCGAAACACGTTGTTCGCCGCTTGGGATGCGGCCTGAGCTTGAGCGGTATAAGTCTGGTGCTGAGCGAGATGCTGATTATAAGTCGCCGCATCTTGATAAGCACGTGTTCCCTTGGGCTGGGATGGCACCAATCCACCGTATGGTCGTTTCGGGTCGGGTGTAACTCCTGGAGACGCTGCTGAGGGCGTTGGCTGAGTCGAATGTCCCGACGGCTGATAAAAGCCGATGATCAGAAAGTATCAAGACGATAAAACTCCATACACCCTGACATACCACGAATGGCTTTGTGAATTTCTCTCCGGTGATGAACGGATGCATTCTCGCTTGTTGAGGGGACCATCGCTCAATGGGGTTCATGTTGAGAAGGCCTTGACAAAAATCGATGAACGACGCTCGACTGTTGATCTCTGACACGTTGACAACAAAGATCAGATAGCTGGCATTTACAAAGGGCCCCCACCCTGACAGACATTAAGCGAAAGTGGCAACTTACCCTTGTCCGTCTCTGGTCCCTGACGCCCAGACTTGAAGGTAGGCATAGGCGTACTGTTCACGATGTCTGGCAACGAGGTCGCCTTGAAGTATTGCTTCCCCGGCTGTTCGTTTGTGTTGTGCTCGCGCGAGTACTGTTCGATGGTCTTCAGACGATACTTCTTGCGACCATACGCATCGACAGAAGCGTCGAAGAATTGGTTTGTCTGCTTGCCCATTTCCATCATGTATAATGGAGGTTGCCTACAACACCATACTAGCGTAAGCGCCACAAGCAGCAAAGTGTCCATGCGCAGACGTACCCAAGCATCTCAACTATCCGAGTAATTTGATTGTACTCGCTTGTCCCAGGGAACAAAGGCAAGCCAAGGAAAAGTTCGACAGCTATGCATCCAAGAGACCACATATCAATCGCAGACGTATACGGCAGGCCTAAAAGAACCTCTGGCGAGCGGTAGAATCGCGACTGGATATAAGTGTATACCGTTTGTCGCTCATGACATGCTGAGCCAAAGTCGATGACTTTAATTTGAGGCGATTGTAGTCTGAGAATTTTAACCATTTGGTTCATTCAGCAACATGGCAGGCATAAAAAATGGAATGACACGTACGACTTCAAAAGGATGTTTTCGGGTTTGAGATCGCAATGAATCAGCCGAGCATCTTTTAATACCGAGAGCGCATCCAGGAGTTGTGCCGTAAATACTTTGACGAGCTGCGTGCTCAACCCTTGGAACTGGTTCTGTTTTATGAGCTCATACAGGTTAGACGAAAGCAATTCGAAGACAAGGCAGAGATGGTTGCGATGGATGAAGGAATCTCGGAGTCGTAGAATGTGATGCTCGTCGTTTGGATCGCAAGAGTTGTTGAGCTGCATGCACACTGAGTATGCAAGGTAATCATCAAATTGCCAAGTAACACGTACAAGCTCCAATATTGTCACTTCCATCATACTCTGATTGAAGTATGCGGGCTTGTTCTTCACCACTTTGACTGCAACTACCTCGTGTGTCTTCATATCCTGACATTTCACAACTTGACCGAACGTGCCCTGACCGAGAACATCAAGGATCAGGTACCTGCAAAGGAAATGACTTTGTTATCTTCCTATAAAAATAAGATAAATTATAAAAATGAACAGTAACGTACTTGTGACCCTCTTCTGTCCCAAGCCAGTCATTGACGTAGAGGATATAATCATAGTCCTCATTATCAAAACCGTCATTGTGAACGGGCTTGCTCGGTTTGGTGAGAACTCGCCGAGGGTTATGCGTCGATTCGTACTTAAATCCAGGGTTGCATATATGATACGTATCAATGATGTTTGTTGTTAGCAGTCTCAGTGGCTGAAGATGAGAACGCCGCCCATACATGCGTGAATAACGGTACAGACCAAGCAAGTAGACGAACTTACGGATAAATACGTCCCGGAAGCATCCACCCGCCGACCCACAGGTCGTGAGTTAACATGTGGCCGCAAGTCTCGCGGGTCTCGAACCCGTCGGAATCCCGATGCCCGACGTTTGGTAGGCGGGTCAACGACCATGGGCTGATCCTGAGTGTAGAACGGCCCTGCATTTGCCGGGCTCTGAGAAGCCTGAGGGAACGGAAGCGGTGTACTAGGCGTCGAGGACGAGCTTTTACAAGGATGATGGGACGTCAGGTGAGACCCAGGATGAGGGCTTGCTGTGTCCATCGAATACGACGGCGAGTAGACAGTCGGCGGACCTGGCACAAGGCTATGAGGAGTATAAGGAGAAGCCAATGGTGGCGTCGTCACTTCCGTTTTTATTTGAGATTGTGAGCGCCCATGGTATGAAGGGGACTGGTAAGTATAAGAAGTAGTGGTCGGTGAGTATTGGGACTGCTGCTGGGCGTAGGGGTCGAGGAGGGAAGGATTGGCAGACGGATTGGCAGCACGGAGAGGAGAGCGCGCAGAGCGCGCAGACGTACTCGCGTCGTAGTGTGTATGCGCGCGTTTATGTGGATGGGCAGCAGAACCGCCGGAGTACATGTCCTGGTAGGGAGCGCCGTCTCCTGTGGGCAATGGCTGGGACGGATTGGGCACGCTAGAATCTGATTGAGATTGAGCCCCTCCAAAAGATGACGTCTGGTATGCGACACTAGGTGGATAAAGGGACGTTGATTGCTGGCGTTGATGAGCGTTGGACTGCGACTGGGTATTAGATGCAGGAAAAGCACCCTCCAAGTCGTCTTGCATGTGATGACGGCGGACTCGTGAGGAGCCTGTGGCGGCTGCGGCGCCAAGGGAGACGCTGCGGGAAAGCTGACTATGGGAAGCCAGATATGGCAAGGAACTGCCACTGAGCTGGGAGTCCTCGTCAAGGAGGTGAGGGATGCGAGGTTGTCGCGAGGATGAGCCGGTGTTAGTCTGCTGAAGCTGGGTGCGTGACTGTGGTGAGTAGGCTGCGGAGCTGGAGGGTGGAGGCGGAGGCGGAGGCGGGGGCGGGGCAGCGGAGGGGTATAAATAGGAGTTGTTGGAGGCGGCTTGAGCAGCCTGAGCAGAAGATGAGAGGAGGTCGTGGCGGGCCTGATGAGTCTGCCAACGAGGGAGATCGAAGTCTTCGTTTGCGCCGGTCATGTATGCCAGTTCAGGTTCCGACATATTCTGACTGAACGAGATGGGCAAAGGGTGGACACGGGCCTCAATCAGCAACCGTCTCTGGGGTCGTCAAAGGCGGCTAGTTGCCGTCTTACAGGTCGTCGCTGTCGTACTGAAGGACGAATTGGAAGAAATGAAGAGCGAGGAGCGACAGGATAGAGATGGGGTCACTCTTGTGCTGTGGCGGCAACCGCTTTTACTCGGCAATACGCACTGCACCACTCGGCAATCGATCCCACGATGACTAAATTTAAGACCTCTGTTTTGCTCCTCCTTACAATAATATCTCCCATACCCCATGTACCCTACCCCGACTTTCCGCTTCCTCTTCCAGTCTCTATATGCTATTTACGTCCTCCCCCGACCCTCCCCTTCTAACTCTTGCAATGTTTTCACCAGTGCCTTTTCCATCGCCAATTTCACACCCTCACCCTGCCCCAGACTCAGAGGCGTGGACGCCACGTCCACAGATAGGAATATCTGCTTTCGAAACCTTGTGGCTTCCATCCCGTACCGGCATTGTATTGTATCGTACGGCGTAATGCACAAAAGTCACTGCATCAGCCAATACGTACCCCCTAAAATAAACAGGCAAATTGCTCACCCAAGCGTTGCGCCATAGGTAGCGCGACGTCGGATTGTGATGTCGACAATATCGGGGTTCCAATCCCCGAAAATGCTTTTGTTGACGACATCTAATAGTTTATTAAGGAGATACAAAAGAATCCCAGGTATGCATCTGCCTCACGCCATGTAGTCTCACTAGGCACGTACGTTATCGAGTGGGGGCATCGCACAGGCCCAGTCTTTTGCGAGATAGCCCTGCGACGGGACCAATTTTGCATTCTCCTCTGCTTCGTTCGTTGCTCCAATCCAGAGCATATACGAGTCGACAAGGCACGTGGCCTGGAGGACCAGAGCCGGCAGGGAGGACCCCAATGGCGCGATATACTTTGTTTCAACGCAGATGGAGACCATGGCGCTAATCCAAGTCTCGAGACTCAGGCACAAGAGGAGTCGAAGATATTAAAGATGGGAGACCGCCAATGGCTGCAGTGGCAACCTTATTACCATATATGTATAAGTTCATCGCGTCAAGGTCCACGCCAACATGCTCCTTTTGTGCTTGACTTTCACACATGGTGCGCTATTTCTGCATTCCCTGACCTTGACTTCGAGCACTGCCTTGCCTCACACAATCTCCCAGATCCAAGTGATGTCATGGGGGTCTGGCATTCACCATTCACCATCATTACAAACCATAAATGGCATGGACACCCATGATTTGCAATGATTAAATGGGGAATACCATGTCTACACTATCCTCTATGAATACATCCCTTAAGTGCAAACTCTTCCATGTATCCTCTGGCTCTATAATAGACTCACACTTGCCCTCCCACGAGGGCTCCCATAACTGATAATACTACATCAGAAGTGGACAAAACCGTGTCTTCACTACACGCATTTCTCCTTGCGTTGAGCAATCGTACGCAGTCCATTGGGCTGTTGTCGACGACGGGTTCGCCAGCCCAGCTGACAAACGGGGTTGAAGACTTGGGGATCACTCAAATGGATGACTTTAGCAGACCTCTCGATGGAACCAGGAAGACTGTAGATGCTTTTTTTTAGCCTTTCCGTAACAGATAGACTGTCGTCAGCGAATCCGTTGTCGTAAAAACTCAATCCCTACTGGATAACAAAGAAGGTGGTGTCCACATAGTACCTCGTTGGTAAATGAAAGTTTGAAAGTGTGCCCAACTTTAGCTCCCGACAACCTTGGGGTCCTTTCGCAGCTTGTATGATTATCTAGTTTTCGCCTACCACCATCATTTATCTTGGCTCGAGCTGTTGCCTCAAAATAGTCACATTTGGCGACGCATCTCGCTGCATTCTTTGTCCCCTGCCTCCAGGACCACCATAACATTGTTTTGTTGTGAAACGCAACTCAAAGCCCCAGCACCACTATATGAGACCGGACGCGACGGGGAATTTGTCTTGAGTAGGTGTACAGGTGGTGTACAAGTAAATTTCCAAGGTACAAGCAAAAACCATTGTTCGTGCATCGGTGATCTCTTGATGTACCTACCAAGATGGGGTTGGATCAGCACTCCTAACACCCAACTCCTCCAGAGCATCGCAGGCTCCGACAGTGTGGGACTACTAATTTCCGCAGAGTGAAAGGGCACAATAATGATGTCAGGAATGATGGGAGCCGCAAAACCTATTGGCCTCTGGTTCGACCTCAGTTTCAGGCAATCTGATCGCCAACTTGAAGCTCTCCATGGCGATTCTGTACCAAGGTATACTACGCAAAAAGGATTAGCTGGAAACGAGCTCGCTGACTCTGCCACCAAAAGCGCCGCCAAGGGTACCTCTTCGGCTTTTATGGAATCTCCTGGTCGTTTTGCGGAAACCTCTACTACTCAGCATCGCCGCTCTACGCCGACAGAATACCGTAGCCGCACAGCACCATCATTGGGCCACTCGTTGGGCGACCTCTCGCGGATTACTGCAGTTGATCCCATGCTGCCATGTGACCTGTTCATGCGACTCGCGCTAGCCTGCTATTCCAGCTACGCATCTATCACGTCCCTTTACATTTTCCCACACCGCATACAAAAGGTCGCATCCGCCCAGCGTCCATCTTGTGGAGCTCCGCGGGAAACTGTTCAGCATTTCCTGCTGGAGTGTCCGACGTACGATGTGTACCGAGCGCCCCTGGTGGCAAGATTGAAACAATTCTCTTGAGATTACGCTTTCCTGTCTGACCCAAAGGCAATTCACATGTTGGTGTCCTATGTGCGGGCTCCGCCGCACTCTGTGTAAGTCCCATGCCAACGACTGACTCGTCTCACCTCACTTCTCAAAATTGGCTGTCGACGCTCATCACCTGGTCATCACGCGGGCAACCTCGTTGGCCTACTCTGCGCATCTGTTCCACCCATCCTCCCTTATGCAATTGTGTTTTGCATATGAGCTATTGATCAGTCGATCTCAACTGTGGCTTTGTACTACTCGCCATGCGCGACGCTGGAAGACGGTCACCACACTGGCCGATGTATTCGGGCGGGCAGGACGGGGACCATGTTCTTTGCTTTGTTATGTCTCACATGGGGACTGGGGCTCCGATAGACAATAATGGAAACAAAAAACTCCAGAACGTAGAGGTACAGACCTTATGATTGATCTGACGAAGGTAGGCATGAAAGTACGTACAACCAACACACCCACCGCACCCACCACCTCACAAACTAGTCTCCGTAGCTGACCTCAGCAGAAGACAGTCGTTGTGCATACTCACAAACAACAGGGCTATCTCACGTAACATACATGCCTTCTTGTGGAGCTGTGTCCTCACTGGAAACACGTATCGAACTACGCTATGCCCCAAATGCGCTGTCCATTGTTCTTCATTCTCACTGTTTTGAGTACAGTCTCCACTTGTCATTTAGGTATAAAAACTGCACTATTACATCCCCTCAACTGCGCTCTTTACCTCCTGCTGAAGTAGGGGTTTTGCCTCAATCCTCACTTAACTTGAGTTCCTATTGATCAAGTTGCCATTCATGCTCTCCTCCATTATCGACGAGTTATCATACAACTGAGTGAGAAATGGTCATATTCCTCACAGTGGTCAACCTAGCTATCTTTTAGCACAAGTGCTGCACAAGAGCCAAACCCCTCCTTGGCTTCTGCGTGCAGTTCAAAGCTATCCACAGTAGCATTCAACCCATATGCACGAGACATTTCTTGGTATCATGAAATACAAAACCACCCCTGATTCTCAAGGACTCCATGAGACAACTCACCTTCATGTTTTGGATCTGAACCTGAACAAGGGCCTATATTTCCACCACACTTCATCTGATTTGGATGACTATAGCATGTGTCAGATGTCAAAATACCAATATGGGTATCTAATATCATCCCTGATACCATATTGGTATTTGACAGCTGCCAAACCTATATTCACCCAAACTAAACTTGGTGGAAGAGATAGGTGGTGACTCCTGTTCAGGGTTTAAATCTTCAGTCCACGATTACATAATCTAAATCAATGATGAGAAAGGAGTATATATTGGCTACAGCGAAAAAGGAACATGTTTTGAAGTGAGATTCATGTAAGTGGACCAACTATAGAATATAAATAACATTCTCAGGTTTTTTTAGAAGACTAGGGAGAAAAGAAACTGTGCACAACCGTTAGGGCACGCTGCTGCGATCTCCAACAAAACGCACACCACAAAGCAGACTTGAAATCTGAAACTACACACCAAGACCCACTACCTCCCGTAGCAGGAATTCAGCCCCCAAAATGGCAAAACTAACAATACCCTGTGAACAGCCTTATTCTCATCCTTCCTAAAGTCATGATGGCTCTCACTGAGGTTGTCACTGGTGTACTCTCATCTGTAAAATCTGACTGTGTGGCTAAGTAGAAGGCGGGGTGCATCCCAATTAACCCCGGTGGCACATTGTGATGGCTGCTATGACATCCTGCCAGTGTGCTTTGGGATCTGAAGGATTGAAATCTGATTTTTCTTCTTGTAGAATAAAGTAAGATCGTGAATGATCAATTCGACAGGCATATGTGACTTTATTGACATTACTACAGACCGACAATGGGATATCGTGTCGGGTGACGAGTCCACGCTCTTTGAAGCCAAGTGCAGTATGTGGATTCGGAATACCTCACGAGCGGAATCGTCGATCCGAGTTGCTGTCTTCTGACCGGCGTTGGTGGCGAGGTCAAGACAAGCAAGGAAACGGCGCATATCGTCTGACACATTATCTGTGTTGAGTGCAGCAGTGATGGGTGTGGGATCCTGGCCTGTCAAGGGTGCGTCGGTTCCCAGGAGAAAAAAAATGATATGGCAGCGGTTGGTGTATGTTGTATGCCATCAACTCATCGTCGCTACCCGACGTTGCGTAACGAATAATGATAATGTTGGCCATAAAATCACAGTATAATGTTTGGAAAACTTATCCGATATTGCAAGGAATGCAAAACTGTCGGGAATATGGATCTGCCCCTGTCAGCGAAACGAAAGGGGCCATTCGCCACTGCTTTGTGCTAAAATTGCGGCACGACAACGACACTCTAGCTCCCTTCTTGTTGACAATTCTGTGCTCTGCGGGGTAGCGATGATAAGCGGAAGCGAGAGGCTCGAGTAGTGCTGGTAGCCTGGTACTTAGTGGTCGAGACCAAGCAGTACAGTATTGCTAGTGGATGAGGTGTGTTGGGGTCGCCTGTGCCATTATGATGGTACTTCTGGGTACTTGTAAGTCCTTGTGACCTCTTGTGCAGCTTCTTTTGAAATCTGTAATTGATTTGACCAGCAGACGAGGCTGGCCACAGGTGCCCACTGGATAGTGCAACGCAAACGCAAACGCATCTCTTGAGTCGTCCACCGTGCTTGAATACTCTCTGACCGGAAGACAGACGCTCTGGTTTGGAACTTGACTGGCGCTGCAAAGTCAACATTTGAAATTGGTCCTAATGTTGTAGTCACGTCCCTGAATAATGTTCACCTTGTCAGAATCCATTGTCACTCCAATGATCCGGTAAACATATTCTACTGGCTCATACGTTCGCCATCTTCCAGCCTCTGGAGGTTTGCTAGACTGTCAAAGTTGCTTACACCGTCCTAGGGGCTCGGCAGTGGCTGACGAACGCCATGAACTGTAGTCAAACCCCTGTAACTCACTAGCATCGTTTCTACGACCTCTGAAATAAATGACTCCAACATCCCCTGCCATAAATCACACTATAAATTTTTTCGACGAGCATGGCAACGTGAAGTGCTCGCATGGTGAACGAGCTGCCAGACGCGTCAGCCGGCAAGGCATTTCACTGGGCCGGTGGGTTACACTTACCTTGCATCGTTCTCATATTGAACGCGGCTTCCTTCCAGTGTATTTTACTGTTGCAACCGTCATAGCGGTGATGCCAGCAATTGTCGGTTCTGGAGTACGTCTTTGTTTTACCTTTTAATCGACGCCTATCTCCTGACACGAGGCGTCTAGAATGGGCAATCCAATTGGGCCTCCCAGATCATGAGAACATCTCTGACCACTGGCAGTCCTCTCTTGGCGCCCAAAGCACTGCTCCGTCGTCGCCGCTCTTATCTTCCCAACAAAGCGATACTTCGTCTTGCACTCTGGGATCTCCCGTTCAGCCTTTACGAGATTTGAACGAGTTGCCAAGCACTCCTACGCGCAAGCGCGCTTTGTCGCCTGTAGGCGCATGCTCACCGTCGAGGCGCTTGAAGACCGACGCCATGCATACCCCTGTCCATACATCACCTCTACCGCCGACGCCGATCTCTTTGCCTGGGACACAGAGCACCCCAAGGGCTCGCGAAGCGCGCCTTCGGGCTATCGCAGAGGCCCTCAGCGAGTCTGCTGCCGCTCCTCTGCCATCTCATACCGGCAGTACTGATCCCCATACTGAGCCGCGATCCGCGACTCATGCTGGACGCAATTATCTGTTCGAGGAGATGGGTGTAGAGTCCGAGCGCACGGGGCGTGAACCCTTCTCGCTCCATCGTGTTCCGTCAAATGCGTCTGTCTTGTCTGTCTCGGTCCCAATCTCTCGCAGCTTCGGCATGCAGACCGACAACTCCGAGGAGTGGGTGCTTACTCCCGGAGAGGAGCGTCAGACACAAATATTGAGTGCCACCGATGAGGACAAGGGTAAAGAGAGGGAGGCGAACAAGGAACAGAAGGAATTGAGAGATCGATGGAAGGGGAAGGGCAATGACCAGGAGGAGAGTGAGTTATGGTTAGAGTTGGATGTGAGTGTATCTTTCGTCTTGCTCTTGATTTATTCTAGATTGATTCTCGGTCAGGAACCAAGCTGCGCTCAGCCCACGGGCTCGACCTCTACCTCATCCATGAGGCCTCGGCCAGTCTCCAACACGGCATCTGCGGACGCGTTTGCAGCCGCCCTAGATCAACTCCCCGCGGTCCCCGAGTACATCAGAAGGTTGGAGCAAGAAAATGCAGATCTCGCGGAGACAAACGCCAGGCAGTCTAGACGCATTGATGAACTGACGGCAGAGCTGATCAAGTGGGTTGCCTTTTGCTCTTAGAGTTTCCATTGAGTTCTGGGATGATCGCTATTCGGTTCGAACTGATCACGATCTATGGTGCAGGGCTCGTCAGGAAAAGGTCAAGGTTGATGCTGTCTTGAGCGCTCTGGGTCCACTGCTCTCAGAGAAGTGAGGCACGCAATGTGCACGGGTTGGCTATCAGATTCGGATTGAGTCCACCGCGACTCTTCGAATAGTATAAGTGACAACGGACTTCATAATTTCCGCCTTCGCCCTCTTCATTCAGATAGGCTTGAGAGTGTATCAGCAGACCTTTCTCCGCCGGTCACTCCTTTACTGTACGTACTCCTTTTCACCTGAAAGATGACTATCAAAGTGTATTCTATTTGCCAGAGTGTTGTTAATATTGACGAGACTTCGTTGACTTGCGTGGACGCGTTCTCGAACCCATCAGTCTTTCCGAATGAATTAGCCCGTCGCGTTCCCGCAACTGTCGCCGCGGACGTCTTCGCAAGGTTATTTGCCATACTGACACACGTGTACAGGTCCATATCCGCCGCTCGTGGCCTCATATAGCCGCTTCGGATCTATGTCTAAGCGGCTGCGATCGTATCTGCCAAGGGCGCGCCTCTAAAGCCCCCGCGCACATGTCGGAGGCGCCTGCGCGCTGTCCCATCGGAGGCCCTTTTCTCCTGATGGACCGGTGCGCCTGCGCTTCGGCGTGCAAGGGGCTTCTGAGGCAGCCTATATGAGCTAGAACCATGCGTCCGCGCCGCAAATGCGTGGACGGGTCTGGATGACTGCCTGTATGGGTTCCAAGGAGCATCAGATGACGTGCGGGGAGGCGTCGGTATCCTGCGCAGCAGCCTTGCGCTTCGACGCTAATCAGGTGTTGCGCCGTGTTTCTGCTTCGCTGGCATCGCATACGCGTCGACGCCAGGAAAATCTAGATCCCACAGATCCCCCTGGGGCGACAGCTACGCGCCGCGCTGGGGCTTCCATACAGCCATCCATTACTACCGAGCGGTTGGCACACTGGCGCCACTCTTGGTGATGGCAGCTGGCAGCCCGAGCCTGTACGATAGGCGGCTGGAACGCGTACGTTGATGTAGGCACGCACGAGTTAAAGAATGGAATGGAAAAGTCCGTATCTGGTGCATATATCGTCGCTCTTGTCTCCACATCGCCGTCGAAGTCGATCATTTCGAGGTCTGAGTTTCGTACAGGGGTAGAGAAGGTGAGGCAAGCGACCGGCCAAGCCGCGGCACAGTTCTAGAGCGGGCATGGCCCGCCTGCCGGAGGATTGAATAGCGGGCGCTTCCAATTCGAGCTGTGCCGCGGTCGTGCGGGGCAT
>QLPN01006199.1:24568-40226 GCA_003314395.1 Albatrellus ellisii | reverse complement strand
CTCGAGGATTCGGGTGAGCTGCTCAGAGAGAGTGGTGGAAAATCCAGCTACAAAATATATGCTGCAGATGATGCTGGGTCAGGTAGAATTGTAGATGCGCACCATTTTTGCCAATGAGTCCAACGCTTGTAAGGTCAATGAGGTGGTTCGCGGAATTGAGGAAAGTAAAAACAGGCCAACACCCAGTCTGACGCGCGAGGGAAATTACAGGGCGCGCATCGGAAATCGCGTGCAGGAGTTCCGAGCAGTCAATGACAAGGGTCGAGCTGAATGACGACATAAACCAGAGGTTGGACGAGTCATGCGGGACAGACCACCGCCTGGTATCCTAGAGGATATTCCTGAACATTCTGGACTTCCCGCTGCCCTGTGGACCATGTATAAACGCAACTGTCGGTGTATTGAGTGAGTGAAGGCTTGTCACGGAGAAGGCGGGTGGAGCCGATGGTGAGGCCGTGTGCGACATTACGCACGATGATTGCAGCGCGGAAGTCAACAAAGGCGACAGTGCAATAGCAACTGAGGGAGCCTCCAGGAACGGGAGCTGGGGCGGAAAGATCAGAGATACGACTGTACGGCTGACGCAGAGTATAGGTGAAGAAGCGTAGCCAGAATAGTCAAAGGATACGCACGCGGAATGCACAACAGAGAGTCAGGACCTTGAAAAGCAACACGTAAAAGAGGAGATGCGTAGCGATTCATGTCCTGCAAAGAGCAGAGGTGTAAGAAGGACCTCGGATTGTAAAGGAAGGCAAGCAGTCCCTTCGAGCGTATTTCGAGGCTAAGATTGTTTCCTTTCGTACTGGTTTTCTGTGCAGAGAAAACCCAGTTACAATGATTGATTTTCTTAGTGGCATTTCCCTGCTAATGCCTCAGTGCGTAGCATAGGGAGACTAGGAGGACGAGAGGGGAGTTGGTTCGGGGGAGAGAACGGATGACGCCGTAGAATAGAGTGTATATTCTCAGTCTCTTCAACTTCAACTTGAAGTATTGACCCCGCTGTAGAAGACTAAGGGAAATTCAGTGCATACAGAGTATACTAGTCCACCAATCGTGTCGACGCCGAGTCCTAATGTTATTCCTTCAGCCGTTTGCGTGTACGTACAACAAGCGGCACTTGCTGCAGGAAGCGCACTGCGCACGTTGGTAAGCGTTTATGTCTGTGCCGCCGTCATACGCACTCGTAGCACACAACCGACACGTAGCACCGCAAGCACAAACATAGAGAGCAATGAAGATACATGGCAACAAGCGAGCGAAACGAAGCTATAGGCATCGGATACACCATAGACAGCTACGACGGAATCAACAGCAGCCGCTATCCGAGTCAGTCCAGTCCGCGCACAGCGACAGCATAGGATGATATCGAACTCAATTACAGGATACTAACCGCACGTGGATGGTTCTCACACAGTACAGTGGGGTATAGGGGGGGGGAGAAAAGGATACAGCTCCAGGAATTGTTAACAGGGTTTGTAAACTATTAGGCAGGGTTTAGGGTAGGGATCAGTGAGGGACGTGTGGACCAAGGGAGCAAAAGCAAGAGATGTTCAAAAGATGCAGTCGGAAAACAGACATGGACGTGCAGGGGAGAGCGGGAGGCGGTCATCCAGCTGCGTCAAAACTCGTGGAACTGAGGGCCAGTGACATCGAGACGTTGTTGTAGGAAACAAAACTGTTCTTCCCTAACCAGGCCGGGAATCTCGTTTTGAGGCGGGAAAGGAAGCCGTGTGAAATAGCGGGTATCATCCAAGGCAGTGACATGAGGGACGATGGGAGCCTGTAGAAGAGGCTGTTCATTGTACGATCACCAACAAAAGTGACGGCACTCACCCTGATCTCACGACGCTCCAGAGCATCCCAGTCGACGCCCCGGAACCACGGATGATCCAGCACTTCTTGCGGGCCGGCATTCAAGTTGCCCAGCCGCTTACTTCTATCCGGGTGCAAGAAGCCTCTGACCAAGTCTCGAGAGAGCGGGTCCATGTCCTTGGGCCAGTGTACCTTGCCCTTGAGGATTTTCTCATAGATGCCATACGGTGTCTCATCGAAGAAAGGTGGATAGCCGACCATCATCTCGTAGGCCAAGATGCCACACGCCCACCAATCAGCAGGTTTGCCGTGTCCGTCTGACTGAATGATCTCTGGGGCGAGGTATTCCGGGGTGCCACACAGTGTCCAGGTACGGTCGTCAACGATCTTGGCGAAGCCAAAGTCGGTAAGGCGCAGGTATCCGCGTGAGTCTAAGAGGAGATTCTCAGGTTTGAGATCACGGTATATGATGTTGAAGGAGTGCAAATACTTGAGGGCAAGAACGATAGTAGCAAGATAGAAGCGAGTGACGTCGGCAGTAAAGCGACCGGCACGGCGGAGATGGGTGAAGAGCTCGCCGCCTGGGACGTAGGACAGAAGCATGTAGATGTTCAAGCTGTCCTGAAAGGTAGCGAATAGGTCGACGATGAAAGGGTGCCGCACACGAGACAAGATGTAGCGCTCTGCCTTGACATGGTTGACCTGCCGTAAGCGGATGACTTCTGTTTTGCGAAGTACCTTCAAGGCGAAGAAGGTGGCACAAGCAGGCTGATTCGTGGGGTCGCGTAGTTTGACGAGGAGGACACGACCAAAAGTGCCAGTGCCTACAAAGCAGGATAAGATGGACGGACAAAGACGGTGCAGGTGCGGCACAAACCTAGTGTGCCCTTGACTTCAAAGTCTGTAAGCTTCCGAGAACGATGTATATGTGTGTGTTCTTGTTCGTTTTCGAGGAGGCGAGCCGGAGGCCTTGGGGGCGTAGAGGTGGACGGGCACGATGAAGACTCGTCTCTGTCCATGGCAGCGTCTTGCGAGTCTAGTGTGGAGTGGCAACTTTGGTGGGACAGACTTTGTGGGGAGAGCGGGATGGAAATAGGTCTATGTAGGATAGAGGGGACCGGAGTGAAGTGAGGGAGATGGTCCTGGATGATGGATGTTCGGTCGGGCTTGTCGGGGGAGAGAGGCGGAGTCATGGGGTCATCAACGACCATGACCTCAGAATTGCGGCGGGAAGACTGGCAGACAATGTTACGCAATACGCCGTTAGGCAAGGAAGTGGAACGAGTAGAGAGAAGGACAAGATCCATGGCCTGTAACGAAAGTTGTAGGCATCAATATAAAAAATGTGAATGAGTGTGCATGGCATACCTATGAATATTGGGATGGATGGGAGTGAAAGGGAGTGTTGACAGGGGAATCCTGCGAGAGACGCCCCCACGTGCCACAGCGTCTGCTTGTATTGCCATTGTACCCAGGAGACACGTCGCTAGTCCCACTCTTCCATGTCTCACTCCCAGTATCAGCCGCTTCCCGCAACTCCAGAACCCATGGCTAACGAAAACCAGCTCCGCCCAGGCGACACCATCACTTTCTACTCTGCCATCGTGCGTCCCCCTTCCCTCCCCTCCCCCGTCCACAGCGCTGACCCCCCCCTACCAGGTCTCTGCATCCGTGAGCGCCCCTCCCTCCAGCCCCTAACTTACCCCCATCCCCCATCCCTCTCTCCCTACAGATCCTCACTCTCGTCACATGGTTCGTCGTCCTCAGCAACAACCCGCGTTCCCTGGCCTGGTTCGCCTTCCACCCAACCCTCCAGTCCCTCGCCATCCTCCTTTTCACATGGGGTCTGTCCCCCGTCCACCCCAGCCATTTCAGGCGCGCTCAGCGCTAACATGGCCTCGTACAGGGGTTCTCACCCTCCAGCCGACCTCTCAGCCCAACACCAAGGCCGCCGGCCTCCAGCGGCACCAGTGCGCCACGCTTCCTGGCCTCGTCTGCATCGCCCTCGGCACCCTCGCCATCGTCTTCAACAAGCACCTTCACGGCGTGCCCCATTTCACCACCTACCACAGCGTCCGTAGCCGCCCCTACTCCCCCGTGCGCGCCCACTGACACGCCCCGTAGCTTTTTGGCCTCGCTTCCGTGCTCTGGCTCATCATCCAGCTCGCACTCGGCGGCGGTAGCGTCTGGTTCGACGGCGCTGTCTTCGGCGGCGGCATAAAGGCCAAGCTCGTCTGGAAGTACCACCGGTGCGTCGTGGCCCCTGGCGCCCCTCCGCGCGCCGTTGACTCCTGTTCACAGGCTGTCCGGTTACCTGCTGCTGCCCCTTCTACTGCTGACCGCCAATTTCGGCGGAGCGTGGTCCACCTGGTCCATCGGGCAGAGCCCACACTTTGTGCGCTTCGTCGCGTATACAATCGCGCCCCTGCTCATCCTCGTCTCTGTTTATGCCCGCGTCAGGTGAGTTTCCCCGCCCGCTACTTCACATCCCGGCCTACTCGGCTTTAGATCGTCCAAGCTCAAGTTCTTCTGAACCCGAGCGGGTCCCCGCTCTCTCCATGCCATACGTTGTCATTTTCTCTTCGCGCATGCATCGTCATTCCCTCGGATATATTACGCTTCCATGGGGTCGTCTTCGATCTGTGTTACACCAATGAAATACATAGTCGTTGCTATTTCGGGTATTAAGAGTCGGGTAAGACATTACATTAGCAAGCCTTTTATGCGATGTCAACGTGTCCGTCAAGCTTGGACAGCTACGTGGCGGTCTCCACCTGCCGTGGGGGTACTGGCTCCGACTCTACCGCTGGCAGGGGCGCGGGCGGAGGTGGAGGCGACGGGATGACGCTCTCGAGCAAGCCAGGTAAGAACCGCTCCATCCTCTCCCCAGTGATGTCCCACAGCTGTCGCTGTCGCTCGCTCCGCGCGTCCGGCGACACCGGCGGCGCAAGCATGCCCGCGGCGTTCATGACCAGCACGACGTTCTTGAGTGACTCTGGCACCGCCTCGGCCTGCGCCGCGTAAAAAAACGCACCGTCAGCCCGTGCAAACAAAACGAGGCGTGGGCAGAAAGCAGACAGCGCTCACCATCTGGTCGCTCCGGTCCAACGCCATGAGTCGCGCGAGCAGGTCCAAAATCTGCACCCACAACACCTGCACGCCCGCTCCGTCCCCCTCGCCCAGGCCCTCGCGCACCTCGAAGCGCATGAACGCCTTGCACAGCAGCGCCGCGCCACGCAAGCGTGTCTGTGTCGCCTCCACGCTGCGGGGCGCCACGAGCAGATCCTCGAGCAGCGGGAACAGCACGCGCTCGAACAGCTCGCCCGTGTCCGTGTCCTCGGGAGAGACGAGCGGGCCCAGCAGCGCGCGCGACAGTTGCGAGAGCGCCGTCTGCCGCACCTCGCGGCACACGTTGCTCGACTGGCGGCCGAGCGACGCGAGTATTGGGAGCGGTGCGTGGCGCCAGCCTGTATTACATCAGGGAGCCGATCAGTCGAGGCGGGTGGTGGTAGTTGTAGAAGGACGTACGCTCGCCGGCTTTGTCACTCGCGTTCTCCGCTAGGAGGGGCACCGCCTTCATGACTTCGAACAGCAGGTCCACGGCCTTGCGCCCACGGTCGATGACAGGCGAGCTGTCGAGAACACATGCAGTCAACGGAAGGTGCATGCGCACATTCGGTGTGCAGAGCACTGACCTTGTCGAGTCCAGCTTTGGGTGCCTCCGGGTGTGCTGCTGCTGGACCTGGACGACAATGCCCGCCGCCGTCGCAAAGTCGTCCAGGACAGCGACCAGGCCCGGGATGTTGTCGACGGAGATGCATTGTTCAGGACCGTCCGCGATGAGCTGCTGCACGAGCTCGAAGGACACGCGGGCAGCATCGATGTGCGAGATGGTCGACCGCACGAGCGCCAGGGTAAGGTTCCACTCCGTCTGTGATCTGTCCCTTATAGATGGGCAAAACCAGTGGTTTCCTGGGGAATATATCGCACCTGATGACCTCGCGATGCTTCTGCACAATCAGGCTCAGACCCGAAATAACTTGTTCAGCAACCGAACTTGCCATTGCTGGCGGTAGACCGCCCAGTAGGTCGAACGAGATGTAGATCTGGTCCCGCAGCGTGGGCTATGGAAAGGCTTGAGAACCAGATCAGAGATTATTAGGTATGAACAAACCCTCGTGGCCAGAATCGAGCAGATACGAAGCAAAGAACCGACTGCTCGCTCGATCAACAGCACACTGTATCGGGTCGACGTCGACAATAAGGCGGTCAGGTGTTCGAACATGATGGGCCTGCACGATGCAGATATGAGTTTGTGATGCAAATCAAACGCTCACACTGAACGCACCAGAGCTCCTCGATATGCTGCGTCGTCTGGCACACGATGCTCACCATGATCTCCAGCAAGAAGACCGAGGCAGGGTCATACGCTAAGGTGTGGGTTGACGCATCCAGTGGATCTAAGGAATTGTCGAAGGGAGGCACCGTATCGTCAAACTCCTGCTGTAGCTTTGCAACAGTCCTCTCATACGCAAGAGCCTCAAGAGACCGCAAAGCAGCGATCAGAGGTTCGAGGTCCAGTTGGCTTCGGGAATGATCAGCCAAGGCTTCTTTGTGACGGGCTGAACTGCAAAGATCTCACGTAATCTGAGCGTACAGCTCGTCCAGGCGGCAAGTCTTGATGCAGTCGATGGCGCAGAGCGTGTTTTCGACATCGGCTTCAGTCGCGTCAGGGACTTGGGGCTCCTGACTTAAGCTATAGGGTGTCAGCAGATACGACGACAATGTCGACAAGAGACCGTCGCTGTGCGGCGATGGCTGTACGGGCTGGGTGCTGTTTCCACGAAGAGGGATCATGTAGACACCTCCCAAGAAGTCCTCCATTTGCAACATCCGTTCCGGAAGGAGGGAATGGATAAAGAGATTTTGGAACATCTCAAAGATCTATTCAGTCATGTGAGCAAGTGAGGAACACATGTAGAATCTTTTATTTACCTGATTCCATCCCTCGCGGAGGGCATTGCCATTCCCGTTGACGATGTTAAACAGCACCACGGCGGCAAGTTGGCTCTTCAGGTTGGCGCCGAACCTTACTGACAACGATGAGACAGTGATGGCTTGGCCGTCGACCTCGACGACCGGGTAGATAGGCACTTTGCTTGGCAGACTGTCTGACAGAAGGCTAGTTGCTTGTGATAGCGAGATTACCACGAAGTCGAAGACGTCAGGAAGGTTGAAGTGACCAGCCAGCGTAGCGCACTGCCGGAATCCAGCAATGGCGCGCTCGATGATGTAGTCGTCGTCGAACGTCATGAATGCATATGCGATCGCGGAGATGACAGGTTTCCAGACAGACTTGAACATCTCCTTGTCAAAGAGAGCCGAGTTGCACACCATGAGATCACCTGTCAAGCAACACGAGAGTCTATAAATGTTAACGATGCGCTCACTACTGAAGAATTACCTGATTGTCTTGAGCGTGTCAAGAGCTCCTTCCAAGCAAACTCGAAACCTAGTTGACCAGTGTGCTCCTCAGGCATGATGATCTCTCGTTTTCGGATCGAGTCGTAGAGTGTTTGCTTGATGAATACTCAGAAACTTGAGTTTTGTCGAAGTGCCTAAACGTTTCTCACCACATACTCAGACGGAAAATCGGAGCCGTCGTTGACACCCCTCAAGTTCCTTTGATAATCTTCGACCGTCATTCGTTTCTAAAGAGCATGATCGATGAGCCGTTCTAACGCTTCGAAGGGCGCCCGCCAGAAACTAACCCGTATTTGTGGATTATGCAGGTCAGTGTTGAGCATGATGACTGAATACGCCAATACGTAGACAGCGTCCTGGGATTTGATCTCAGCTGAAGATGTCATTTAGAACAACTTCTTCAGACAAATTCGGAAGGAAGCTAATACCTGGACCGGATGCAAAGTAGATTTCTGCGAAGACTTCTGTTATCCGGGCTATTTGTTGGGCTTCTCCAGGAAGCCGGAAGCTCTCTAGAAGCTCACGCATCGCATCTGCAACTGGTTTCTGGTAATCTCTTAGATCATGGGTTCGGGCCAGGCACAAGGTCACGCACCCCTTTGAAGTCAAAGAGGCCGATGAACGCCTTGAGGACATCAATGTTCTCTGGTCTAGATATGAAATCTCCGAGCAGCTTTTTGTCTAGCCGAGTGCAACTTTTCAAGAACAAGGCGAGACTGAGAGGCCTCGGCACTTTGTCTGACAAGTCGTAGTATATCAGCTTGTTCTCCTCCAAGAATGCAAGCCCCGTCTTCGGTTTCGTGTTAAAGCGTGCTGCGCCGGTGAGAACGATCTTCTTCTTTGATTTTCTTTCCATGAGCTCTTCTGCTGAGATGTAGTGCTGTTGGAACATTTGTAAGAACATGACTTCGTACTTCGTTAGTGCGACTTACAGATAGCCACTCAGAACTTGACTTTAGATCAGATGACAGTGAGCGACAAGTGGTGACATGGGGATGTGAATAAGCGTACACCTTCCGCTCGCCTTGCCATATTGTTGACGAATATTAGCAACAAGTCCAGGCACAGATATTGAGAGTTAAGTGGGTTCTGATGCATCGATTCTCCGTAATAGGATGCATAAACGCCCTGAAAGACCACGCTTATCAGTACCAAAACACCGGTAAGATGTGAAAGAGACTGCCTTCGTCAAGAGATCAATCAAGCGTTCAAATAAGTTCTCCGAGTTGATATCACAATCATAGTTTGCGAACAGCTCGACCATGAAGCTCGGGTGCCGTGAGATCTGGCTTAAGGTCTCTAGCAATAGGTCTCGCGTCTCACCGCGCGCAGGCATTACCTGAGGTTTGTTCGGCGTAGGACTTCCCATCTCCAGTTCTAAATCATCTTTTCTGGGTTCAAGGCCCGGAGACGCAGTGCCGGGTGTGCCAGTGTGGGGCGACATCGGTGTCCTGGGGACTGGTGTGCCGTACCTCGACGTCTTATTCGAAATGGGTGGCGCAAGACGATTGATCGTGAACGATAGGAAGAGTTCTTGATGCGACTTCAGGTGTCTTCGCATGGTGTTAGTCATTGTGGAGATGGTGCGGAGGGCGAGGTGAAGGACAGATGGGTTTTCTGAGCGCGCCAACTGGAAAAGGTACTTGCACCCATGGTCAAGGGTTATGGTGCGTAAAGAGGGGAAGTCACCAAGTTTTGGGCCAGAGACTTCGAATGCGGTATTCAGTATTCCGAGCGCCAGGATCCGCGAGGTGTCCGTGTGTATGCGGTCATTGGGATCAAGAATATTGATGATGACGCGATGCAGCTCAATGATGGATGGAAGGCCGTCTGCATGCTCATTTCTTAGTGATTTAGCAAGTAATATGCATATGACCGACACATACATTCTGGTCTTGGTACGAAAGGTGGAGATTGAGGCTCTACCGCGACAGACACAGGTGGCTCGGCATTGGGAGTAGGAGGAACGGACTCCGATGCAGGTCTCGCAGTCTCCTTGGATGAAGACACAGAAAGACCTAGTTCACCGAACTGGCTTTCTTCGGGCTGAAGCAGTTTCTTCTCTTCACTGTCCGGGTCCAAGGAATGCAGTCGTAAATAGACGGTTCTTACAAGAGAGTGCATAACCATTTCAGCAAAGCGTCGCAGAGCCTCTACACCCATTGATTCATGAGCACATGAGATACACAGAATCTCAGAAGAGGACTGACCACTGAGTCTCATTTGCACACACGTAGTTAGAACGGTCTCCAGCATCTCACACACCTCGATATCCCCGAGTGTCCGGCCTACGCTTCCCGTCATGCAGTCCTCAATTACCACGAGTATCTTGAGCAGCACGGCCTCGTCCCCGGAGGAGTCGCTAGCCTCAAACTTACAGTGTGAGACTGTCGTGCTGAGCTCGACCAGAGCGGCATCCACAGACTTGCAGTCTGGAGAAAAGAGCCCGCAGACGAAGAATACATGCAGTGCTGAGAGTGCGGCAGAGGTGATGGGACCGGTGGACAGCGGCGACCGTATGATAGCAAAGAATGGCGATAGGAGCGTTGTTATTGGAATTGAATCGGTGTCTGCAACACTGTGAGTTATTTATTGTCAGACTGAGAGTAACGCATTCACATACCATCTACATTCCTGAGCTCTCTCTTCAGCTCTTCAAACCCAGACATAAGCTCGCCTTCCGAGTTGCCCTGACGTGGGGCATTCGCGCGAACGGGGCCCGACCTTCGAAGGCCTAAATTGCTGGCGAGGGCAGAGTCCCGGGTGTTGATCGTCTGATTATGCGATGCCCAGCGCGAGTTCTTGCGCATCACAGAAGTGACGGAAAGGATCTCTGAGTAGACAACATGTTTTGGTGACACGGTGCCATATGCCTCTGAGTAACGGATTGTGGTATAAGGGGACGTCATGATACGCTCGTTGACTTGGACGTTGCGATGGGCAAC
Organism: Albatrellus ellisii; assembly: GCA_003314395.1. Lineage (NCBI taxonomy): Eukaryota > Fungi > Basidiomycota > Agaricomycetes > Russulales > Albatrellaceae > Albatrellus > Albatrellus ellisii. Next base: position 29,985 of record QLPN01006199.1, on the reverse strand, counting down.
GGGCGGGGGAGGGATGAGATGGCGCTCAGCTCTGATTGTTGCGCACGCGGAGGCTGGAAATGGCTCATTTGGTTGGGATCCCTTCTACTTTTGGCGATCTCGCTTTATACAACATGCCTGCAAGAAGCACTAGAAAACAATTGATACAACTACAACTACTGTCCGGAGCCCCCTGCATCTGCCCGTGTCGCCATCGCTGCCTGCCCTGCTGCCGTTGCCGCCAATCTCGAGCGTTTCCTCTCGGCCTCTGTAAAGAAAGGCAATTAATATGGTGACCCGTACGAACGCACGTACGGACGCACCCGCTTCCTTCTCCCGTTCAATTTCCTGTACGATGGCTTCTATTTGCTCGAGACCAAGGGTCTGTGCACCAGTGAGGCCTGTCATCTCCAGATAAAGACGCGACCACTTACCGAAACCTTTCCATAGTTCTCCATTACACATATCTCGATGTTCTTTGCTCCTGTCTGCACGACCTCAAGTAAGCTTTTTACAGTGAGCTTGATGCTTTCGTCTCGGGTCATTGCGTCCTTGTGGTTCTTCTCGAGAAATTCCCGAACAGTTTTGGACGATCGACCGATGGCATTGGCCTTCAATCATTGACCAGAAGATGAAGCAGCCATGATCGAGGGGATTAAGTATAGACCCACCTTCCACTCGCTGTAGATGCCGCTAGGTTCTGTCTGGTAGAGCCTTGGCTTGGTATCATGCGGATCAAACCCTACAATGAGCGTCGAGATACCAAAGGGGCGGACACCACCAGACTGGGTATAACGCTAGGGACATTCTGTGTTTGAACACTGATAAAGAACCCTATGTTAAGCGTCACACACCTGTTGGATGCCTGCAATATGTCTCGTGATGTATTCTACAGTGACGGGGTCTTCTACTGTAAGACGATGGCTCTGGCATTCGACCCGTGCCTTGTCAATAAGCACTCGTCCATCGGCAGTGAGCCCTAAAGACAAAAATTCGTCAGAAGGTTTAGCGACACTTAGGGTAGCAAACACACCAGCGAACGCTAGGCAAATATGATCATCAAGCATGACGATCTTCCGCACTGTGCGGGGATCTTGCAGCTGTAAAACGGACTTCTTCTCCACACCCAATACTACAACGTCCTTTCCTCTAACGCCAACCTGCAAAGTGCACACCAATCGCTAGGAGTCGCGAGCAGGACAATTATAGAAGGCGATCATACCGCACAAGTACCTTTCCGCACAGCCTCCAGAGCATACTCAACCTACCAGGATGCACGGTCTGTTTAGTGGTGGACCTAGATTAATCGACGTGGCGGAGAGCTAACCTGGAACAGATGGCCATCGGGGGAGAAGACAGTGAGTGCTGACGGAAATTGACAATTGAGTCAGAGGACCAGTAAGGCATACGCGCAGACTCGTACCACGATCGTAGGACCTGGACATGGTGGACTAGAGAAGAGAAAATGAGAAACGCGTACTATAGCGGACGCGCGTATACCGTGATTACGTTAGCTACGGGCACTAGCCGGTATCTCTTGACCCATCCCTCATCTAGATGGTCTATTCAGTGCTATGCACTTATCAACTCTAATGTTTTTTTTTTGATGATATTCGACATAATAATAGCTTGTATGTAGGGACAGTAAACAGAACTTGTGAAATTGTTGAAGTCTGCAAACTCGCGATAAAAGATTATTATTCCGCAGCGTGTGGATCTGAGATCAAGTGCCTCGCGTTCTCTTGCCAGTGTCTCTGCCTATTTTCACATTCTCACCTCTCTTACATCAACCCGAAGTGAGGAAACATGCATACGCCGGTGGAGGTCGACGACTCGGACGCTGAAGTAGAGATTATCGGCTGGCACTCGCCTGCTCCACAATTGAAGCTGAACACTGTCTCAGGAACAGGTGCGTCCTACTTGCTTGCTTTCATTCATCCTGCCCGTCTGTAGACCTGCACGATGTGTGTGAAAGGTTTGCCAACATAGTCCGTAGCTCCGTCTAGCTCTAAGCCCACGCTGCGAACCCCGAAAAGTATTGGTGCCAAAATGAAAGCAGCTTTCCAACCCAAGCCTCTTTTTTTGTCCAGCTCCAAGCCTAGCAAAGAGAAGTCAACTGAGGACGCATTTTGGTACGCTTCTAAAGATGATCAACCCCCACCCAATCATACCCCCGGTACCCCTTCCTGCCTGTGTCATCATATACGTTGCACATCTCATTCGTACTTGCCGACAGGTCTGATCCCACTTCTCAAGGAAGTGTTGTCCGCTTCGCATGCCAAAGGAAACACTCTGAGGGCCGTCCTCTGTTATGAAAGAGCAGTCCATATAGTCCGTGACCGGTTCGACGCTAAGTGGGGCTGTGGGTAGGTTCCCACCGTCCTCCCAACTGCAATGAGTGATACAGGTATGGCCCAACTTCTAGATACAGGAACTACATGATGGCTTGCACTGCACTTATGGACCAAACCTCAAAGGACTACCGTCGACTTCTTAGTTCACCGACGCCACCGGGTGTCAGGAACCTTCAAGCGCTGATTGAGGAGGCTTGGGAGGCAGGTGGGTGCTATGTCTTCGCAATCAACGCGTGATTGATGGTCAGCACGTGTCAAGGTTATGACGAAGAGGGTGCGACACAGCTTGATCACAAACTCGTTGGTGAACAGAAGTGGATTGGAACTGCAGGTTAGTCACTTTGCACATCGCCGTGGTTTGGACTAATTTGTTCTCCATGTAAGAACTCGACGTTGCCTTCACATACCGTGGTGTCCCGTGAGCATAATCTATGAAGGCCGAGATTGCTTGTTGATTCTGATGTTTGACACATAGATCGAACCTTGCCGACTTTGAATTGACAAACAACAGTCTGTATAATCTCCATCTACAACCTCATTAAGGACCTGATAGTGACGTCTTTGTCAGACACCACGCCGCTGACCAAGTGGATCGTGGACTACTTCTCTGAGAAAGACAAGTCTGCAACAGCACACGACCTTCTGCAACGTGAACCTATCATCATCACAGACCGCATGCCGCTGGTCCTTCAGCACAAGGGGCATTCACGCACTATTGTTGGATACGAGGTCATCAAGAACGGCGCGGTCAACCTTCTCGCCTTCGATCCATCCAAGTGCATATCTGTCGGTCTCCTCTCACTTTTTGAGCGCGACTGACTTCTCCGCGCCCTTTCCTCCAGGGGCATACCAGGTGACGTCCGCGACGTCGCGCTGGCGCGGTTCTTCGGTGCCTCTGCGTCCACGGGATTGTCCAGTCCGGCTCATCATATGAAAAGCGGGTCCAGACACACGCTGATGCAGTTAACTACAAGAGGATCGACATCTAGTAAGCGACGTGCCAGCCTGTCGCCGCCTTTCACGCGTGGCAGCATGGATCGCAGTCCTGTCAAGCGATTACGGTCAGGCCCCGAAGAGCCGGAGGTGCAGGAGGTGATCGTAATTGACGACGACGAACAAGGTGCGAGCACGAGCGAGAATGTACGCGCGAACAAGGGGGGTGGGAAGGACAAGGACAAGGAAAGAGACACGACAAAGGACACAATGTTATTACACAATGTTCGGGTCAGCGAGCGGACATTGGCGTAAGTCGTGACGCTCGCTGCGTATACTTCATGCTCTACAACGGGTGCTGACTGTGCTTTCGCGAGCAGAGAGAAAGACAGGTACCAGATCCTGTGGTTTCCACTGGACGATCCCCTGAACGATGCAGAGAAGCGTGCAAGACGTATTGTGACGAGCGAGAAGATCTGCTAGCACCTATCTTCCTCACCCCTTCACCTCGGGCACGGGTAAGGTAGGTAGGGATCATCCATTTACGACTACCCTGTGTGACGAATGGCTGGTCGCATTTATACCAAATGAAAGTGTGACTTTGGGCCTACACAGAGTCTCACAATAATCTAAAACTTTCCAACAAATGTGTACTAGCAGAGCTTTCGAGATTTCCAATTTCTTGTACATTGACGTGGGGTAGAGGTGAGGTTAATCAATGAAATCTTGATGTCTTTGGAATTCATGAATAATCACTCAGCAAGCAGACAAGTGTTGTGCTTGAACTCGAACTTGAGCCATAAATGGACTCAGATGACCCCTACACACGGCACCGTAAATTTGCAGATTTTGCGATCACTCAGACTTTTGTATCATGCATGCGGCCAAAATACAAGGTCTACACCTCAGAAATAATTATGTATGGAACACAAGTGCATATATTTTACATTGCAGGTTACAGATACACGATGTGAATGCCAGAACCGTTTTGAACACACCAGCCTAAGCAGTCACCGAGTCGCCGTGGCCCGCCGGGCTCTGGGAATCGAAACCGACGAGGGGCGCAATCTCGAGCCCGGCGACAGCCATCCTGATAGCACGCTCCCATGCCTCCTCGACGCGGTACCCGCCCGCGCGCATGATGCCCTCGCGGTCGCGGCGGACGGCGTCGCTGGCGGGGTCGTAGTACGTGGTGCGGCGCACGAAGCGGTCGTCGTACGCGTACCAGGTGTCCTGGAGCGGAACGTGCGGGACGTCGGGGACGGTGGCGGACTGCGCCGCGCGGGAACGTAGGAGCCGCGCGGAGCTGCGCTGGACCGAGTCATTCGCCGCGGCGGTGCGCGCCTCGGCGCGGCGCAGGGCGTCCGCGCGCGAGCGGGCGACGAGACCCACCGCGTCGGCGTCGCTGCGCTCGAGCGTGTCAATGAGTGCGCGGCGCTCGGATTCGCGCGCGTCGCGCTCCTCGGCCTCGGCGCGGCGCAGCTCGTCAGCGCGCAGCTGACGCTCGCGGCGCTCGGCGTCTTCATGGTCTTTGAGGGCCTGGGCGTACGCCTCCTCACGCTGTAGGTTTTCCTCAATGAGCGCAGCGTTTTCTCTGCGGTAGGCAGCGATGCGGGCCTCGGTTTCGGGGATGTCGATGTCGTTGATGAGGTTGAACGCTATGCGAGCAAAAAGTAGTTCAGTCGGGTGTAGTACTATGGGGAAGAGGGGAGACACGGACTGATATCTTCTACCTGTTCGAGGTAGTCGTTGTAGGAGCGCAGGTCGGGGAAGTCCTCTCTGCGCTTGTTGAACCTGCCCGAACGTAGCGTAAGCGACCAGGAAGAGCAGGTGTCAGGGATGACATGTACTCCTTAGCGATCCTGCGTCTGACAGCGACCTCCTTCTCGACCGTCAGATCCTCGAATGTCTGCGGGATAAATGCGAGCTTTCGGAGGACCTTAGCACAGATCGGACATGGAGCTGGCCCCAGTGTGAAAAGGCGGTCTATGCATGATTCGCACCTGCAACAGTCCTGCTTCAGCACAAAGACGACAAAGGAGACTGTCTGAGACGGACATCTTGTGGTAACAGGAGCTGACAAGGAGACGCAGCTTAGGGTTGAGGTATCGATCAGACTTGCATACCGGGCACTGGTCGTCCATAGACTGG
>QLPN01006199.1:3789-24561 GCA_003314395.1 Albatrellus ellisii | reverse complement strand
GAGTGATCAGAATGCCTATGGCCAAAGTGACGGAGAGGGGTAGACCGACAAAGAACTCGGTGGTCCTCCCTGAGGCATCCTTGACGCCGCCGCCGAAGATGGTGGAAGAGGTGGAGAAGGCGTGGGGCGTTGCTGAGCGGGTAGAGGCAGGGGTGGAGGATGCGGTGCCCTTGCGGATGGTAGTACCTCGCAGCCATCCGCCGACACTGGAGCGACTTGGGTTGGACATGGAGGTGGAAAAGAAAAGACTCCAGTCACCCGTTGCGATTGTAACCAAGTGTATAATCTAGAAAGATACAGCGCACGTCTCCTATGTATGTGTTACTCCAACGTCGTTAAGAACAGTACGTTAAATACAGCCTCCTTGTAAGAAATCAACAGCACATCTTAGCTTCCATCGGTCGGGTTGTCCTTGCCCGAGGCAGACGGCGTGTACGTAGCACAGTAATAAATGGACAGTTAAATCCATATGGTACGGTAGAGCAGAAAAGTAAAAGGTCAGAAATATGTGAAGCAGAAAGTTATAGGAAAACCACAAGGTAGCGAGAACAGGCATATAGGATTGCATGGTATATTTGAGTAGCCATAGGACTGAGCGAAATGAGACGTATTAGCACACGACGGAGAAAGTAAGGTGAAACAAAAATGCAATATGCACAGTGAAGGAGAAAAGGGCTGGACCGAGAACGAGAGCGGATAGGACGCGGGCTAACGGCGAAAGGGCTGAGGACTACAGGCATGGGCGGATTGTTAATGGGGTTTAAGCGTCGAGCCAGTCTAAGGGGGATTAGGCCAGCTGCCCTCAGTTACCCACTTGTGTACGATTTCTTGGAGCTCTGTCTCGGTCAAACGAGGTCGTTTGAGTTCATAGCCGAGCACCCTTTTGATCTTCTCATTGGAAAACGCCATAGAGTGTTTTGAGAGGGCGAATGTATCCATGTAGGCGCTCAAGAATGTGTTTGGCACGTCGGAGGTCTGGTTCATCGTCGCCCATGCATTTACGTGGGTTTCGTTGATGTCTTCCACAAGATCTTCGAGACGAAACTGATGGAACGAACAGATCTCAGCACAATGAGATCCCGAGCACGAAAAATTGTAGTACTCACTTTCACTCTGTAGATAGCATTCGTTATGAAGTTGTAGTACTCAAATGTCGTATTAAAGAAGCGCGTCATCGTCTCGCCCGCTTTATGCAGCGTCGTTTGGTTGTCGTCCACCTTAGTAATGTCTCGAGGTCAAAGTTGCAACACACACGAAGCCTATATGGACTCACAAGGTTGAACAACGGAGCAACGATCTTCTTGTCTGGTGTAGGCATCCCCAGCACCTCGCTCACCTTGGACTTATCGTTGTTGAAGTAGATCTCTTCGCCCGCAATCTTGTCCGCCTCCTCACGGCCCAACCCCATCATCCACTGCGCGCAGGCCCATAAGCCACACGCAACATCGTCAACGTGTACCGTGTTCATAGGATTCTTTCCGGGACTCCATCTATCGGACAGACTGTGAGCGGTTGCGTATCAAGGGTGGGGGAAGAAGCTACTCGCAATGACTTCATTGGCTTCTTCATGAATCCGTATACAGATGCAACCGTCAATACATTCGTAACTGGCAGTTGAAAGCGTATGAGAAACGCGGTTCTAAAGGCGCAAATAGAAGCAGACTTGCTCAATCCAAAATTAACGTAGGGACCATATACAAGGCCTATTCGAAGTATGACCAAGTTCAACCTAGCAGAATAGTCGGGTGAAAATTGCGACAGCCTAAACATGCAAAGATGCGCACCCCTGGATGGCCCCTAAAATCCGCATCGTCTCATGCCACCAGATGCCGATGACACCCAGAGGCTTGGGGTTATCCTTCTCATCATGCAAGCCCCTCTCGGAGCATTCGTACCATGGCTGCTGCAGTCGGACGTACGCCTTGACACCGCGCTTGGCAGCTTCGGTCCCACAGAGATACGCGACATCGCATGTGTGATTGATTTGGACCTATTGTGAGCAAGTTGAAGTTGGCTGCCTCCGAGGCGGGTGCGGGCGCACCTTCTCTGGTCGGTCATGGGCTACATCCCCTGTACAATCGAAGACAACGGAGTAGGGTGCCTGTCCTTCCGGCGGGTCGAAGATCAGGGCAACGGTCGCTAGTGAGGCAGATAAGAGCGATGGAAGGAAGGAAAGGAAAGGTCGAGGGTACCGGGCAACGTGAGATTCGCCTGTCTGTATTCGACGACATCCTTGGCGAGGACTTGGGGAAACTCGGAACCGACGTAGCTAGAAGGCGGAGGTCGAGATCAGGGCGAGGGGGAGGAAGGAAAGGATATGAGGGACGGACGTAGTTGGGGGAGAGACTGTGTATTTGTCGGCTATTCGGAGATGCTGAAAGGATGGGGTTAAGAGGAGACAACGGGATGCGATGGGGCGAGAGCGCACGGAGACCAATGGGTCAGCATCGAGAGGCACGAGGAAGGCGGCGAGGGCGCGGGAGCAGGTATTGACGCCGCCTGGATGAAAGCTGGAGTGTGAGAGAGAGACAGAAGGAGATAAGGGAAAGGACGGACCTACGATGAGGACAGAGGGTTTGTCCGACATTGAGAGACGTTGAGTGGGAGCAAAAGAAAGTCGGTTGCCAAAAGCTCCCGATAAATGTACTGTCCGCTCACGCAGGCGCCTCCGCTGCTCGCCTGTGCCTATGTTTACATGTAATTTGCTCGCATTTCAAACGCCGTCCGCAATCAATTCTTCATCTCGCCTACAATATGTTCTAGGTATCTGTACACTGATGAAAAGTCCTTCTTCCCAAGTGCGGGGTATCGCTTAACCACATCACTATAGATACTTTCTGCTGCTTCTCCTAACGGCAGGGGGCTTTCTAGACCGTGCCCCGCCGTCGTCGCCAAACCCATGTCCTGCCGAACAACATTTGTTATCAATCATAATCAGATGTACTATATAGCACTCGCCTTGAGCATTAGCGACGTGGAAAACCCACCCTCGAAGTCGCGTGTGCATGGGGGGTTCTTTTCTGGAAGTGCGCCTGGTACTGGATTATTTACGGACGATGACCAGCATGCACCTGTCGAGTTGTTGATCACGTCGGCTAGTACCGCAGGCTGCAGCCCGAGCCGCTGGCCGAGCAGCATCGCCTCCGCGACCACAATCTGCTCTACACCAAGCACGAGATTGTTGCATATCTTTGCTGCTAGGCCTGCGCCAGAAGTGCCGCAGTAGAAGACGCGCTTGCCCATGTGCGCCAGAATGGGATGTGCGAGCTTAAACGCGTTCTCCGTTCCTCCCACCAAGAACGATAACGTCGCCGCCTTTGCGCCTACGACGCCTGTGTCGTACGCGTCAGTAAATATCCTAAAAAGAATCGAGAGTTGGACGGCCATACCACCTGAAACGGGGGCATCCACCATCTCTGCGCCCGTCTCATGCGTCTCACTAGCTACGGCTCGTCCAACTTGCACATCCAGCGTTGTCGAGTCGATACACAGCGTTGACTTAGCGTCTTCGCTAGATAACGCTCGGAGCGCCGAAATAATGCCTCCGGACTCTGTATAGACTGTCCGTACGTGTGGAGAAGATGGGAGCACGGTAATCACTGTCCCGGAAGCGAGGGTCGCCCTATTCAAAATGTGAATGGTGAACTACTTCCAGTGAGAGTGGAAGCAAATCGAACACGTACTCCTCGGGAGTAGCCGCAATGGCTACCTTCGCCCCAGGGAACTGCGCCGCGAAATTCTCGCGGAACTTACTGGCGGATTCTGGAACGGCGTCACAAACGATGAACTGCATCTCGTTGTCTTCCGCGAGCCGTTTGGAGAACAGATTGAATGCCATCTCGTGGCCCATGCGTCCAAGGCCGATAAAGCTGATGCTCTTGCTCCGCAACGTATGGCGATTCCATTGCTGAAAACAGCGCACTGAGACACGCATCTGTATGAATCGAGAAATTATGATAGGAGCTGAATGGTCTGAGTGCCTGTCGTGGAAGAAAAAGAGCAGAACGTAGCGCAAATATATGCGCCGCCGTTGAATAATGTTGAATGCTCGGCGGTGAGAGACAGTGGTTTGATGGCCGGATGCGGGGAAGGTCTTGGGGTCCTTAGCCTCACCCCGTCGTATTGCCATCGCTATCGCCACAGACATCTCTGTGCCCGTGCCCGTACCCCCGCCATAGCCCGCGCTGTATCAACACAGCGCAGGCGCATGCTGCCCATTACCCTTACCTGCGCCTTCGTTATCGCCCCCGCCCGCCATTGTATCAACACAATGTCGACGCCCTGACCCCACCTGCCCATGTGCACTAAGACAGTATGGGCAGACACTACCCACCACTCTATAACGCCCATCCTGCCCGCGCTGCGCCAAGACAATGCGGGGAGATGCTGCCTGGCCATTTGCGCCCACGCTACAATCAACACAGCGCGGGCACATGCTACCCACTCACCCACGCTGCCGCCGTACCGACAACCACCAGCCTGCACGAAAGGTCCAGAACGAGCATCCTGCGCACTCGTTTCGGGCCTTTCATTCGTGTGTTATTACTGTATCACCCATATAATGTCACCTGTGCTATATAACCGCTGCAAATCTGCTGCAAAACCGCACAGGAGTGCGGAACAACTGAACCCTGACAACATCATGATGGTAGCGGGCTTTGCCGCGTAAGCGGCGCTACTGGCCTTACACAATAGTAATGATTATGTGATACCTGATTTCGTCGCTGTTTGTCCCCGAGGTTATCGAGATATCAAGGGACTGTTAATTCCAAATCCCGCTGCAGTAATACACTCAACTGTCCATACCGTGTCAGGGTTCTTGTTAACAACCCCGATTATTTTAAATATCGTTCAGGTTGAATCAGCAGCGTTGCCACTTCTCATCTGCAGTTGTGAAGGCAAGCACCTTGGACGGTTACCATGGTTTGTTACCGAGTGCTCGACTATAGCTATAGTTCGAACCTAATCATGCGCGACCCTAGCACGGCGTTCGGCGGACGAGAGAGAACCGGGAGGCCCTTGAAGCCAAGAAACAACGTGAAAAATCGAAGCTCGAAGCTTACCTTGCACTGACAGACGACGTGCTATCACGGGTACGCTACCATCTGCACGGGCCCGCTTCTGGTCCTCGGACTGTGCTAACAGTCCGCACGTAGAAGAAGCGCAAGGATTGGTCCCATGAGGCTCTGCAGCTGACCTCCAAGTTGTTGAGTATGAACCCGGAGTTCTACACCATTTGGAACTATCGCAGATACATTCTAGTTCGTGGTATCTTTCCTAACAGGTAAACCAACCCCATTCTAAAACCATCACTCTTACTCACGTTCTCATTATGATTTGTGTGATAGTTCGCAGAAAGAGGTCAATGAACTTGTATCAAATGACCTTGCGATGACGACAACCGCATTAAAGGCGCACCCCAAGGTCTACTGGATATGGAACCACAGACGGTGGTGCCTTGAGAACGTTCCGGATGGCGGTGACAAGGACGACCCACGTGGATGGAAGAAGGCCAACTGGGAACGTGAGTTGTTTCTCATCGAGAAGATGCTGGACGCAGATGCCCGGAACTGTATGTATGTCCTACTCTCCGCTTTGCGCCCTCGACTCATTTGCCCTATTTGTGCCTAGTCCATGCATGGAACTACCGACGATACGTCTTGTCCAGCATGCCTGTCCGCAGGCCAGAGATTGTGGAACTGGCGTCTACCACCCGAAAGATAGAGTCCAATTTCTCCAACTTCAGTGCATGGCACCAGAGGACCAAGGTCCTGACATCTCTGTGGGACAATGGGAAGTTGGACAAAGCTACATCGATCGAGCAAGGTTGGCAGGCCGCTGCGCGTCCTCGCATTCTTTTCGTTGACCAGTTTGTGTGCACGTGCAGAATTTGATATCGTACAGAACGCAATGTATACGGACCCAAACGACCAAAGCGTCTGGCTTTACCATCGCTGGCTCATTGGCTCTGGTACGGCATCCTGCGCTCGTGCGCCCCGCTATTTGACGGCTTAATTAATCAGGTGATGATCGCAAGCTCCTCGAGCGCGAAATCGGTGCGATTCAAGAGCTCCTCAAGGAGCAACCAGATAGCAAATGTGAGCTCCCGATCACTGCGGCCCTTGTCACCATGTGGGAGCTAGATCTGGGCATCACAGGGTGCATGGAGACTCTCGTGTTCTACAAGAGACTGCTACTTCAGAATCATTCTGCATCTCTTTCGCAGACGGATGCGGATTACCTGGTGAGACAGTGTTTGGACCTGCTGCAGCAGCTCGAGAACATTGATCCCCCAAGACACCAGCGGTACCGGGATCTTGGTGAGCTCAGCTAATTTGCTGCTTGGCGCCACACATTATCTTATCCTACACACTAGCTGCTGATGTGAAGTGTTGAAGCGCAAGTCAATTGTAAGTTAATTTTGTATAACTACCCCAACATGTATCGCTCTGTGCCTTACTCAAGAAATAAAGCTTCCATGATCCGTTTGTTGCACACATACCGCAAGATACTTCTTCAGCCTAGACGCCGTAATCCGCACAAATGACTCAGATTCAAATACGCAGAATACAACGCATACAAGAAACCAGCTATCGTGGAGTTTCGTTACATCTTAGGAAGTCACACATAACCAACATCGTACAATATAGAAGCGGACAAATCACGATAAGGCCGGGGCATCGGATGTGGCAGTGTTACGACGTGCACATTCAGCACTTGCATTCACCAGTCTTGCACTGGCAGCTGTTAGAGGACGGTGCATGAGTACCGTAGCTACGCCAGTGGAACGCATGGAGCAACAGACCCTTCGCCGCAGCCACATTTCGTAGAACCGCAGTGCTGGTCGACAACAGTTTGGACGTTCTGCATGAAACGCAGAGCACATCAGCATGCCGGTAGACGATGGCGCGCAGTGGTCAACGTACAACGGACATGGTTGTAAGAAAAGTCGGATAAGAGACGAGTGTGTGGTTGAAATACGAGTATGTGATGGCTTCGCTGAGGTCTGCCTTGGTACTGGAGCTGAGCCTTTTATGCCCCATTATCTTTAGTATGCACATGTTTGTTTTTGATCGGATCGTACCTTAATGTTGTTGTTTCAGCCATGGTTCGCAGCATGTGCCGTGTCTGCCCCTGTCCACGCCCGTGCGCCGCAGTGTACGACGTCACAGCCACTTCCACATTAAGTCACAGGAACTTCGAGTTCAGGACCCAGTTTTCGGATTTGGCCATCGTTGATGGCCGTTACGCTGGCGTGTTTACGCTCACCCTGCCATCGGGTCTCGGACTGTCACCCTTGTATTGGGAGGATCATTGTTGTCAAGGGGTTTATAATTACTCCAGGACGAAATAATGGTATCCGTACTAGCACTGAGGGCTTGTCATTTCGCTATACGCACCCTCATCGTCACGGCTCCACACTAGATCCTCCGCTCTGCCATTTCCCGTCCCTGTTTCTTCTATCTTGTTATCTAGGTCCCTTCCGCAGGCGTTCCTCCACTGAACTTCACCTCTTGCAGACCCTGAAACAGATAGATGTGCCGGGTTCCGCGGTCATAATCACTTGTGCGTGCCGTCGATGCTTGCGCCGCGCACTGCCCACTAATACAGTACTAGTACTACTGTACTCGGGCCGCTACACCTGGGCACGCACCTTCTACACCCCCTGGTGTCTCTTCTCCTTCGTTGATCGTGCCATACTTTCCTCGGCTCCTCAGTATACTTGCTGCCCCCATGCTCTTTGTCATACCTGTACCTGTATCATCGATGGGCTTTGTGTCCGCCACATTTCACACCATGCCTGCCTTGCCTCTACTTGCCATATCTAATGATAGCTACCGTGATACCTGGTGCCATGTCTGTGCCTCATCCCCATATGACAATGAGTTAATTATATGTGCCTCTTTGCAGTGGCGCAGCATTTCTCAGGTTAGTTATTCATTCGGCCTAGTTTCACTATGCGGCCAGAGTAACACGTTCCCTATGTTGCAATAGTAGGATAGTGTCATGTAACTTATGTTTTACAAAACCTACTTGTCACCAGCAAGACCTTGCTGGCAACATCTACCACCACGACCGCTAACCGCAATTGCACTATTGTATATGCCACGGCTGCGGAACCACAGTACTGGCCTGGCTCGGTGGGTATGCGTTTCCACTTATGTCTATCCAAGCTCATATGCTGAGCTTGCTGATACCGCATGCCGACCTCGAGTGAGAAGCATTCATCATGTGCCAACCTGCCAATGTGATCTAGAAGAAGCTGTAGGTACAAGGAGACGCATCGGGAAATTGAAGGATAATGCCATTAATGGACCATGATTCAAGGTCAAACACAAGACTATACCAAAACCAATGTAAGCCAAATTTTACGGCAAGGTGGCGCGGAACTATAGCAAAAGGCAAGACATTTGATGTATCTGAAACCACGGCGGAAGGGAAGCAGCGTTTAGTGCTGTGACCAGTCAATGGAATTGATGTCAATCCCCTCCTGTACCATCTCCCATAGTGGGCTCATGTCACGTAGCCTCTGGACGACAGAAACCATTTTTTCAATCACATAGTCGATTTCCGCTTCGGTGGTAAAGCGTCCTATGCCAAAGCGCAAGGAGGAGTGGGCCATGTCTTCTGCAGCACCTGTAGCAACATGTTTAGCACAACGTCTAGCCTAACAAACTAAGTAGTCCACATACCAAGCGCCCGAAGCACATAAGAAGGCTCGAGAGAAGCCGATGTACAGGCGCTGCCTGAGGAGAGAGCGACATCCTAGGCGCAAAGCATGTTAGCGAAGCCAAATCGCATAAAGGGTGTACCTTTACTTTAAGAGCCATCAGCAAGCTCTCGCCCTCGACGTAAGCAAAGCTGAGGTTGACACAACCGGGATAGCCATTCACGTCGCCATTCCGAATAACGTGCTCAACTCGAGCATTTATACCGTTGATCAGTCGCTGTGAGAGCTCCCGGATGCGAGCATGGTCCCTCTAAGACCCCCGAAAAAGGATATTAGCGATGATCATTACCGGATTAGGACGAATATAAGACGCTCAGCACCCCTGCACGGTAATCACCGATAGGTCGACTGCTTAGGATCCAGGCAAAGCCTTTCACCAGTTCATGGCCACCCGTCTCTCCAGCTAGCGCTGGCGTGCATGATAACATCACCGCGTCTTGGACAAGATGAGACTTACCACCATCTCGAGTTTCGCGATCCTCGCTGCTTCTCCAATACCGACTGCCAGAGCCGTTGGCAAAGTTCCACTCCGCAATCCTCTCTCTTGACCTCCACCATTGAGAATGGGCTCCAATCGGACTCTCGGCCGCCTCCGCACATAAGCCGCACCAACGCCTTTGGGACCGTACAATTTGTGACCGGATATACTCATCAGATCCACATTCATTTCGTTGACATCAACGGGGATTTTGCCAACAGCTTGCGCTGCATCTGTATGAAGGTAGACTCCGCGGTGCTTCCCAGCGATTTGGCCGATTTCCTTCATGGGCTGAATGACGCCTGTCTCATTGTTGACGGTCATGATGGAGATAAGTGAGGTGTCGGGACGGATGGAGTTCTCAAGCTCTTCCAACGATACGAGTCCGTTCTGTTGCACCGGAAGGTACGTGACGTCGAAGCCTTCCTCTTGCAATTTTCTACATGAATCCAAGACACATTTGTGTTCCTGTGGGAAATTCAGACATTGATCAGAACTAAATATCATAGAATGCTGCACATGACATACAGTCTGCGTTGTGATAATATGTCTCTTTTTCTCCTTGTGGAAACGGGCGACACCTTTAATGGCCATATTATTGGTCTCTGTCGCACCAGAAGTAAAGACAATGTCTTTCGGATCAGCACCAATAAGATCGGCAACATGCTTTGGATAGTGCAAACGTCAGCTGAGCAATTGACACTTGCTCACTGCAGCTGGTAAGTATGTACCTTCCTGGCGTCCTCTACTGCCTTCTCAGCCTCCCAGCCATATGCGTGTGTCCGACTGTGCGGATTGCCGTACTGATCAGTCAAGAAGGGTAGCATGGCATCGAGAACTCGGGGGTCCACAGGGGTTGTAGCCTGTTTCAAAAGTAAGTCGTGCCACGACGCATGCAATACAATTGGAATCACCTGCATGTCGAGGTAGATTGGCCGAGCTTTCTCCTGCAAACCGCCTTCTCTACGAGGAACCTCTAGCTTGAAACCGAGCATGTCTAGCAAATATGCATGTTCTTAAAATGATGAAATGATGTGGAAGCCAAGAGGAGACCCACCCGCTCGTGGGGAGAAATGACCGTCATCCTGGTAAGTCGAGGGTACGTCTACGACACTGGCCCTGTCAGCGCCCGAAGGTTGGACGTAGCATCTGCGTGGGCCCACGAGGGACAATGAAGCCTGAGGCCGACGCAGAGGTAGACGGCGAGCAATACTGCGAGAGGCTCTTGGGAGCATACCGCCGTGGTTGTGAAGAAGGAAGGTTGGGCGGAACTAAGCGGAGCCTGGTGGAGACGCTCGTGAGATTATCAGATACTCGGCATCCCTCGGCAGCCCGCATGACGATTGTCATGACTAAGCTTTCCTGCAGCGATTGCTCCCCACACAGAATCTCCGCGAATTGAAAGAACAACTTTTTGCACAACAGGTACTATCCCTCTACTCTACCTTGCCGGTCGCTGACTAACGTCTTGAAGCCCAGGTGCCCGCCGCAAGTGCAGGCTGAGTGGAATCAGACTGCAATGTAAGCTTCGACTGTCCGAGTATGTAGAGTTACTAGTAGATAACTTGAGTTACTTGAGAACAAGTCTGGGAGATGAGTACCGTCGTTTCTCACCTTGAATGCAGGGATCCGGCGAGTCTGGGGTCAGAGAGCTGTAGTTGGCGATGTTCGTGGCGAGACGGCGTGTCTGACATTATTGCAAACACTTGTGCAACAGGTGCAGGATTGCCGGGCCAGCCGGGCCAGCAATGCCAACGGATGCGAGCTGGTATTTGTTGTCTGAGCGGAAGCGCATTTATCAACCCTTGTGTTGTGAGCAAGTTTGCCATGGAGTCCGGTTCGATGGTTGTCACGACTCGAGCATCGGGGTATACTCTGTGTAGGATAATCCCCAACACTCGACACTCGGTATATAATACCAGCATAGCGTCTGCTTACGCTTAGTCTGGGCGACGAGTGGGTCGATGTAGTCAATGTAATTGGGCTGTCCACTATTGGCAATGATTGACTCCCTGGAAGTCTCGGCGGCACAAGCACGATCTGTCAAGTCATAGATGACAGCCTGCATTTCCCGGTGGTCTGTCCGATAGTCGCCGGGGGTCGGGGTCTTGCAGACTGAGTTGAACCACGTGAAGGCCGGGATGTTAGCACGCCAGCAGCCTAGGCAGATAGCGAAGAGTCGGGGACATTCGTAACAACAGCCTTAATTTCAACAGTGTAAAAGGGCGGCAGAAAAAGACGGTAGCCAACGAAGGGGGTTTCCGGAGTCGGTTGGCATGCTACTAAGTGCGGTGATTGCCTGGCAGAAGAGGGAACTAGTGTTTGAGGGGTGGTAAAACTCGGAGACAAATTTGATTCTGGTCTAAATAAAGATCACCTTGAGTACAGACTCCATACGGGCAGAACTTACAGACGCTGTACTAACGGCTGCTGACTGTAAACCGAACCTAATCCGAGGGTCGTGGGACCAGCTTCCGGTGACACAAAACAACAATCTTTGACGAGAGATGTCTTCGAATGCTAACAGGAAGGACTTATTCCAACCTTGTCCACCGCATTGACCCCAGAGTGGACATTGAACTGGTTGTAGAAGCGAGAGCAACGGAAGCCACGAGGGTCGCAAACCTGAGGAAAAAAAAAACAGATCGGAGAACTTAGAGTACACCAGGGTATGAATCCCCGGTGTTGTACCGAGAAATATAAGCGGAAGACATCGGTTGTATTGGTTACGCCGCCCATAACTAAGAAACAGCGGTCATGAGGTGGAAGAAGCTCATTGAGTGTCAAATGAAGGGTAGACGACGGAGACGGTGGACATTTTCATTTCTTGAACTCCGGAGAAAATATGGCTGGCTGTCATAAGTCACGTCCTTTCTTGACAACAAACCAAAGTATGGACGAACCTTTGGAGGCCAAGTCATGAGGCATGAGCTGGAGCGAATCTGAGCGGGGATGTGAGGTGCCACTTGCCGGTGTGCATGGCTAGCGTTATACTCAGTCAGAAAAAAATCCGCTTTCTTCGCGGACGTGTCCTGAAAAAAAAAATTAGAAAATTCGGGAACTCATGCATTCAATCAGATTCTGATGAGACGAAAACAAATGAACGACGCACCTACAGATGCTGTTGTGGCCAAAGATACACTCTATATATATATATATATATAAAACTTGATTTGTGACTAGTCACGGGGTGCCGAATTGGGTATTAATTCAGCGCACTTAAAAATTGCTCGTTTCAAGAACTGCAATATTTGATATAGATGCATTCTTCATGATTGCCGTGAACTGAACCACTCTCGAAGCAAGGAAGAGCAGACAATACTATGCATCATTGTACATAATGTAGACTTGAACGACGTGGCATAAAGGACGTGTTTCTGTGTTAACGCCGCTTTGGGGCACTAGGTGGTGGTGGTAACAACGGCACTGCTGCGCCGCCTGCCTCAGAGCTGGAAGTCCCTGGGCCCAGCAAATTAGCACTAAACACAGATGTCGTATCTTGCCTATTACGCCCGGGAATAGAGATGGAGAAGGTTTGTCCTTCCTTCAAAGAATAATCCTTCCTCGGACCTGGAGGGGCGTGCGGGGCCGCTGTATCCGAGGTGGGCGACGGAGGGTTGAGACGGGCCTTAAACCTCCTGGAAACCAAGGATAATGTCAGATTCCACCGGATACTGATGAAGATGAGCGACGATACTTCGTATAGTCCTGCAGGGCCACGTCTGTAAAGATCTCAGAAAATGCGTTGCCCTCTGAAGATTGAGGACTGACTGAAATCAAAGCTGTCTGTGCGCTCAGCAAAGCCTATGCCAATATATGCCTTGCGGCCGTCGTCTTCAACACGAATGACGAAGTAGCGAGAGGAGTCCAGGACGGAGTCAACGCAAGGCTTCAATGGGTCATACGCAGCCTTCGCAAACACTAGAGGATGGAGTCTTCAAAAAACCATCATCTGTACAAGACGGTTGAGATAAGGTGCATACGTTCGCCTACCGCCATGAACTGCGTGTTAGAGTGCGAAGAACATGCTATGTTGTCGAAGGACGCCTACCAGTCTGTGAATCTTCAAACAGCAGAGAGACGGCATCCGACTTTTCAATGATTCGCATGCGACCCTTCCACAATGGTTCGGCAAGATTTCCCCAATCTTGGGCTCTGTGTCCCTCATTAGCTTTGAGTGAAGGGATCTTGTACACTGCATCATCAGCCCGTCAGACGCCAACGTGAGATCGGACAGAAGTTGAGCTACCTGAGATTTCTCGAGCTATATAGAGAATGGATTCGATCTCATCGTTCAGAATACTGTCCATGGTATGTCTTCAGACTGTTAATGAGGACGAGTCAAGCCCAAAAGGACCGTGACTGATAGTGTCCGAGTTGGTGGCGGTGTATGATGATTCAGTTCAATCATGGCACACAATAGGCCTTAACTTGAAACTGCTGAGGTCTAGCAAAACCTATCAATACTCATCACCTGTCGTGTTTGCCTTGGCTCTCAGCTCAAATAATGAATGGGCCTCCTACCCCACCTTCAGAGGAGCAAGTCCCAGACGCTTTTACTGACACCACGACCATAGCTGCGCATCCCTCAGAAAGCAACATAGTAGAGGCTCCTACGTCTTCATTCGATCAGATACCGTATCTTGCCGTCTATCCACAGTTCGTGGAATTGGCTGCCAGCGGGGAGTTCAGAAAGCTGTCTCTGGTCGCCGAACAAGCCGACCTCAATGTATCTCCATCTTCGTGCTCAAAGGCCTTGTTTGTGTGATAATGACTTGGAGTCGCCATAGGTCACGCACGACAATCACCCGAGTCGTCTTCTGGTAACAGTCCCGTTGGTCTTGTCGTATCTGGTGCAGGATTTACTGTACGTTCGTCTGAGTACTGGACGACATCCTGATCTGATCTGACGAACGGTTCAACAAAGTCCACCAGCACGATACGCCCTGACTCGCCTCCCCAGCTCCATAGCGGTACTACCCTTACCCCAGGCATTATTCGGCCTTCTAGCATCAATATGGGATCGGAAATACGAGAACGTATACATCCGATCCGAAAACATACTTAATTTAGTGCAGCAACACACAGAACTCTCGGCAGCCGAGTTTGTGTCAGTAGCAGCAAGTCTTGTCTCGAGTCTCATCGGTAACTCCAAGCCTTCACCTCACGCCGTCATCAATTCCTAATGTGTCACAGACTCGTTCCGCCGGAGGACTTTCTCCCTGATTTCCAACGCCTACACGTCCTTGCCGCTATCGCTTGCGCAGGCATATCTTGGACTGCCTCAAGATCAACTTCTTACAGGCAAGTATTCTTGAGTGTCGCATCGCAACAACCGCTTATTCATCACCTCAGCGACAGAGAGGCATGGATGGACGTACGACTCGTCCACACAACTCCTTACCCCATCCAAGATACCCCGACCTTCTGAGCGGTCAAGTCTCAGCACAGATGCTTTCAGTAAGCACGTATGCAAAGCATGCGTTTCGTTGACGCTGATTTGGCTCATAAGCACCTACGCATTTGGGTGTACTTGATCACATTACTGAGAGCGTGGCTCGCCTTGAGGCATGAAAGGGTTAATCACACACTGTAGTAATAGTCATCGCCATCATTATCATGCCCACCCGAGTACGACAAGACTGCATTGGGTGACAAGAAAGTATATTATATATTCAGATGCCTGAGATTGTACACAAATGTATCTTCCAAAGCAGAATCACGTGCTGGAAGACAAAGCTCGGACGATACGTTTCCAGTCCTGCCAGCACATGAACGATCATCTTTGTCACTATCGCAATGGCCTACCTTGTGGTTCAATATCTCGAAGTCTGGGACGTTCTTAATGTAGAGCATGTACTTTGTGAGCTTGTCCAGCTCTCGATCGGCCATGGCTTCTGGAGTGTGTGCATCTTTGAAGGCAGGTATCTTGAGACCTTGTCTAGGATTGAGGGCAAAGTTACGCCCCTAGAGACAAATGCATCGGCCTATATATGGACTAGGATCAATGGGGCGCACCAGGTCATCAACATGAATCGTGTTCTTCGCGTTGCTGCAGAGGCGTTTGATGAATGAGCATCATACCTATCGAGGTTGACAGACTCACAACTGGGGGAAATGGTTCCAGATAATCTGCAGTGCTTTCACTGAATGAGTATACGCCTTTCCCTCACGACTCGAAAAGACGGTAAACATAGAAGTCTTGTCCAAAACTAGATAGACAGGTCAGTCATTCACGCATGTCGGCGACGTGACAAACTGCAGTACCAAAGGAGATCTTTGCCAGTAGTAGACTAATCAGTCGGCCAAAAGCGATTGGCGCAAGGAGGTTACCTTGTAATCTCGATTAGACCCTAACATGCCAAGCTCAACGAGCTTGGTTTCAAGCCATATCCAGCTCGTTTGAGACCTGAGTTGGCGTTCAACAAAGAAAAGGACATGAAAAGAAGATATTGTTACCAAATGCAAATGTCATAGTATGGGTATATGGCAGATAGGAATTCGTGAAGCCGAGGTCGAGCGCATTCCGCGGGGGGCAAGGCTCCAGAAGTGAGAGGCTTTGTGTCTAATATGGCTATTGTGGAGTTAGTTAGAGCCATCTGTCGCTATGAAGTTACTTGCTATAGTCAATGTCCAAAACCAGCAGCCGCTTTCCTTCTCTCAAAGGATGTATAATATTTAGTTTGAGATTCTTGGTTGCTTCTCGTACTTTTCTTATATTACGCTGGTCATTCAGATACTGTGCCGCAGCGGCCGGGTCCGCGGAGAAGTCGACATCAAGATCATTAACGACGTCAGGGAGAAATTCGAGCTCTGGGATAAATGAAGAATCTTAAAAGCAACCATGATGAAATACAACGGTGCTTACGAGCAGGATCCTTGATTTCGTGTCCTTCTGGAGTTCCAACAAGCGTGAATTTTTTCCCACCGACGAGCTTGAGATCTCCTCTGCGGTGGGTATACAGCGCAAAGTAGACGCATCAATACTTCCAGCTGAAGCCCAAGACATGGCAGAAACTTGTACTCACACGCGAACCTCGTCGGATGGCAGCTTGCCCTTGACAAGACCTAAGATCTTCTGCCGTTCGGGAGGGACATTAGTCAAGCTGAAGAGGGCCGCCTTCAGGTCAAACACCCTGAAGAATTCAATGAGCAAGCCGTCTGTGTCGACAATGGTTATCTGCACACCGTACCTGTCGGACTCGGCGATATCCAGCATGAATGATTTTGTCGACCACGAAAAAAGCAAGTTGATCCAGTGCTCTGCCTCTGCGGGATCGTCTGCGCTCTCCTGATGGACCTTGTACGGCGGCTCAACATAGGAACATAACTGATGTCACGATGTGTAAGACTGTACCGATGTTGCCACGATTGCTGTAGAGTTGAGGCCATTTTGGTCGGTGGTGGTAGACCGAGAAGGGCTGGTCTGACGTGCGGTCATTAAATAGAATGTCTCAGGTGTGAAATGGAATTGGGGCTTGATAAATGAGGGCTTCGACTGCCAGTGAAGCTACGAGTAGACTCACTACCGTCACATCGCGTCTATCACGCTGGCAGACCCGCGGGCGGCGGTGCTCCGACTCAGGCTCCCATCCGCAAACGCGGCCGTCTTGCCCAAGGTCGATGCATCGTCGTACCGCTATTATTCGGTTTGGGGCTGACTTACTAGGGTATCTGGGCCTGCCGTCACTTTCCACTAGCAAGACACTTTCCAATGAAGCAATACCGGCTCAATCACATGTGCAGGACATTTTCTCACTTTCAATCCCGTATAAGGGCCCGTCACAGCCTTTCTGACTTATCGTCCATCGGAAGACACATACAGTCGAGTCACTTCCGTCCTCGATATCTTGTTTTGAGCCTACACTACAGCACTACTAGTACTGCTGGTGCCATTGCCATGTCTCCAGTACCAGCCGTACCCCGGCCTTCTGCAAGTCTGGTCGTCGTGAACGCTCGCAATGAGATCTTGTTGGTTCATCGCAACCCACTGGCACATTCATTTGGAGGGGTCCACGTAAGCTCTTGCCTCGATCTGCGTTGATGTTCGCGTTTTGATTCTTGCGTAAAAAGGTATTTCCTGGCGGGAATTTCGATGCCAAGCAGGATGATTCCTATGAGATGACAGCTATTCGGGAGACCTTTGAAGAGTCAGGCCTACTGCTAGCATCCTCTTCGCGATTCGCGTCGCGGCTGTCGGATGAGGTGTTGGATTCTTCCAGGAAATCCATCCACGCACAGCAAACTCTCTTCAGAGACTTCCTTAGCGAACACAATCTAGCTGCTGAGGTCGTGTCTCTGCTTCCATTCACGCAATGGGTCACGCCCGTCAATAACTCCCGGTGAGCTAACTCAACTCTTTTCAACATCCTCGTCACTAACACCGGGTCCAGTCGCTTTCATACGCGCTTTTTTGTAGCGTTTCTTCCCTCAGTGCCAGCACCTGGGTTTTCGAGTGGTGCTACACAATACCGGCTACCGACGCCGGACGGTGGCCAGGAAGTAGTGTCCGCCCGCTTCGTGCACCCGTCAGATGCGCTCGCCGAGTTCCGTTCCAGACGCATTGAGCTGATGCCACCGCAATACTACATTATGGTCACCCTCGCAGACATCTTGACAGGAGGTCAAAATACAAGTGACCAGCGTGCACAAGTGGAGCAACTCGCCGCGGGTGCGTTTGGTCGAATGGTCATCAACCCTCGGCCACATCCTGCCGGCAAGGATTCAGAAGGCCGAACAGTCTTGACGTACGAGGGCGATGAGATGCGTGGAGGTCCGCAGGGCCGACTCCATAGGTCATTGGTACGCTTTGGGAAACAAGGAGTGTGTTTCGTTTCGTCTTTGATACGAGACAATAGCATCATCTCTAAGACGTACTTTTCTCTGCAGACCTCCACAGAAATCACCCTTTTACGAAACTTCGACATTTTCACAGACATCGATTCCGCGCCAAGCTCCAAGCTGTGACAGGCATCAAGTTTGATAGTAGCTCTGTCACATCTACGTATCTTGTCTGGCCTGGATAAATTACCGGAGATACTTTGATACCCAGCTTCTATTTGGGCAGGAAGACCAGTCTTGATCATTACAACATCCAAGGATCCAGCCAAGGAGAAATGCAATGGATACAAGGTCACAGAAACAGCTACATTATGAAGGATAAATGTACAAATGACAGTGCATAACGGAACAAATAAACAAGATGTCAAATCTTATGTATGGCAGAAGGGTATGTCGAAAAAAACCTGGATAACTTGGGTATTCCACAGTATGCTTGGTATATACAATGACAATACAGATTAAATCAGGGTTGCAGGATGGTAAAAGCGATGAAAACGTCAAGTGGTTGGGTGGTCGTTCAAGTGTTGAAAACTTGGTAGTCGTATTGTACTGCTTTGCCCCAGAACTCGGGGTCGCATGCGCCCACCGGCGCATCACCTTCGCCACCGAGAAGTAGAGCGGGTATGTTCGATGTCGTGGCAGGTGGCCAATGTGGAAATTTAGGACCCGACGGATTGGGGTTGCCAGTGTGGACGAACGCTTTGTAGCGGGCTTGGACCTCGGTTATCAATGCAGACTGGGCAGAGGTCGGACCAGAGACCGTGCCAAACTGGAGCACATAAATATGCAAGGGAATTAATACGTGCAAGTATGCGAAAGGACATACCACAATCTCGATGTCATCCTGATGACAAACGGAGCCAGGCTCGGTGCAGAAACCGATGGCGCCATTGCCGGGGTATGTAGCACCTAAGACATATAATCCGACGAATGCACTTCCACCATTACTAACCCAGTTGCGCGCGAACGTCCATATGGCACATCTCCAAATATAGTCGGTGCTTAGGCTCTCTAGCTGCACACGTGCATCACCAGACTGACCACCGGCAAAGACAGGCACGCGATAGCTAGGATGTGCGAGTATAGTTTCTGTCCTTGGATTACCGAATGTTTCGTTCACGAGGGAATCATAAGTTGGTATGTCTAATACATCCGTGAATTGGCCGTAAATAGCGGGTCCACCTTCGTTCCGCACGCTGGAGAGCATCAAAGGCTTGGAGACTCGGGGGAAATATGTTGTTGAGTCTAGTGTAGAAGTGATGAAGAAGCCATCATGAACTGGACGCATGGGCACAACCTTAGTCGCAGATGGGTCTAACCCAAAGGCAGCATTTAGTAGGTCATTCTGAGCGGCGAGGATATCGTTGATAGACAGAGCATTCAGACACGACGTGTCTGTAGCAGAACACTTAAGCTTGGAGCTGAAAAAGCTTTGAAGGGTGTTTTGCGTGCCCGTAGATAGGAAGCCAAAGTCCTGATGAGCTTTCAATGAGCGGATTCCTGAGTGAGAGTAGACAGACCTACCATTGTATCAGAATGCAGAATGGCAGACTGAAATAGCGAAGCAGCTGACGGCGCTGCAAGAAGTGCTCTAATCATGTTTGCCCCACTACTTTGACCTGACAAAGTTATCTTAGACGGGTTCCCGCCGAAGCTAGGAAGAACGCGATGCAGGAACGTCAGAGCTGATATAATATCTTGGACGGCCAAATTCGTCTTTCCATCGGGCGCGTTAAACCCAAGCTGAGCATGGCAGTCAGCGACGGTCGTGGGTAGTCTGAACGATATACATACAGCTCCAAGGCGATACTGCAAGACAACCACAAGAGAATTAGTCGCGTTGGCTAGTTTAGACCCATCCAGGCCGGCGTCAGTAGCAGAACCGATGGAGAACGATCCTCCATGAATCCTGCGTCCGTGTTCACGTTTAGGGTACAGGCCACAGGATGCAGAATTGTGTAAGTGACAGACCATACAACGACGGGGGCATCGCGCGGTCCATGGTGTGGTTTCGGTACGAAGAGAAGCATAGACAAGCAATCCTCGGAGAACTGGGACGCGTCCATACCACTCTGAGGGCATGCCAGGGGAAGCGCGGTGACATTAGACGAGCTGTTACTAGGAACAAAAATGAACCTTGGCACGATTTCTGTCTACATGCGAGGATATACACACGGCAACTCCCAAGTACTTGCTGCTGCAGAATGCTGCCACCTCCCAGCAGTGGCATATCTGACTGCAAACCTGTCCGTGTTGTCAGAAGAATGAGTGCCATGGGCAATCCCGAGGGGTGTGACCACGAAAGGGCCAAATGGTGGATTTCTTCGACACAGAATATCCTTGATGACAGGCAAATGGCACAAAAGAGCCTCGGCACCTGGCTGAGGAAGCAGTGCAGAGCGATGGAATTGCTGGTCTGGAAGAGGGGAAGCCCCCACGAGTGACGTGAACAGCAACGAGGCGGTTAGTAGCTTCGCGAACAAAGCCATCGCGGGGGATGATGAGGTGGCGAAGGGGCCAGACCGTTGACGTTTGCTTATAACTGTTAGTGGAAAATAGAGTACAGAACCTGTGCCTGGTTGGTATTAGCCTTGAATGAAAACAATAACCTCACATGCTACTGTAGTTGTCTTGATTAAAAAGGCACAACTATTGTAAGACCGATCTCGCTGCTTCTCTTTAAGGAATATAAATATACTGTTTCCATCTGTATGGTTTTTTT
>QLPN01006198.1:3260-16572 GCA_003314395.1 Albatrellus ellisii | reverse complement strand
AAAGGCATGCTAACCAATCCAGACCTTGCACCTTCTGTGAGTATCAATAGGTGGATCATCGGCATCCTTGCATTTCACTTCATGCTAGTGCATGTACCTGGTGTGGTGCATGGACCAGCTGATGGAGAGGTGCTGCAGCCCCAGCTCAGTGTACCGCATCTCATACCAGCGAAGGGCCCCCCAGTTCATGGCTTCCATCATGTCACTGTTCTGGTAGTTGAGTTGCAGTGGGGCCATCAGGAAGTCAACTCCCATGGACATGCCCACCGCTGGTAGGGACACCTTGGATGCAGACTGTGAGCATGTGATGGAGCAGCTAGGCCCAGCTGCCTTGCTGCTGCCTTGTATGAAGAGCAGTGTTGGTGACCATGGTTCTGCAACCAGCTGATTAGAGTCTGCGTTGTGCCACACCAAGTCAGGGACTTACCTGCTGCGACTGGCCACTCCAGCTGTTCCGCAAATTCACAGCATTGCCACTGCTGTGCACACCTCACACATTGTCCTGCCTGCTCATACCACCTGCACTCACTATCTGCTGATGAGCATCATGTGCACATTGATGAGCATCATGTGCATGCAACACTGGAAAATGACCATCAGCAACATCAGGCAAACACAGCGACATTAACACACTGCACGAAAATCATCCACAGTCGCTATAATCATGCATTCATGCAGGCATCAGAAAACAATACTGGGTTGGCCAACAAGGGATAGGACGAATAGGCCAAGGCATGGTCTAGACCCACCAAAGTAACCATGGAGGCACAAGTCACGAAGTCAGCATTTGGTGCGATCAGCGCTATTCCTCTTTTGCTCATCCGCTATAGTATGATACTCTATTCGCTTGCATACAGACTCCACTTCATTTCAAATATCCCTATGATCGACCCTACATTGTAAATTTTCTGTTGTGTTGTGTTGTGCTCCAGTCTTGGAGCTAGGCTTGTATTTAGATAGCGAATCATCCATCCAAATGACCAGATTTCCCCCACCCTCGATTTGACTTCTTCTCCCATCTGAGTCAAAAAAAAAAGTGAGTATCAACCTTCCCTCTGCGTGTCTTATTATCGAGAAAAGTGCGTGTTCCCCATAAGTCGTGTTTATCATTGTGTTGCATAACGTTCTCCATTGCGTTCTCCATTGTGTTCTCCATTGCATTGCGCTGTGTTGCGTTCTCTACTGCATCACATCTTGTGTCCACTACATTGGATTTTCTATCATGCTCTCTATTGTGTCATTTTGCATCTGTCTTATTGCATCATATCACTGGTTTATTACCCAAGTCACATTCCTCTAGTAGCTTTAGTTGAATCGCACTGTCGCACTTATCGCCCTTAACTACTAATCCTCTCTACTTTGGTGTCTAGGGAACTTTATGGCTCGCACCCTCCAGCAATTGCTGTGGTTGTGGTTACTTTCCCCCTTCAGCCCGGCCCAGCACCTATCATATTGGAGCCCACCATGAGGGGCTGCAAGTCAAGATTACATCTAGACACCACTACAACCTTTGTTCGCGTAGACGCACAAGCTTGTCAACAATTGAAGTGCTACGAGACAAACTCGAACAATTCGTCGACCCACCACATTATTCTCCACCTTCCACACATTCCCCACTCACAGAAGAAGAACTAATCTTAACCCCACATGCTTCATCTCCTGTAGACTCATCATTCTTCTCGGCACCCAGCACTTTATCTTCACCTTCGATCTCAACTATCGCCCCAACTCTATCCCACCAAACCAATCACCAATCCAACTCACATACACCACCCCATATCACACCAATGGCAACTCAGTACATGATGCCCACATGAGGCAACAGGACCGCACCGAAATTCGACCCAAAATGCCCTTGCGACCTCTGACAATACTTTGAAGATCTCGAATTCCACTTTGATCTTGCACAAATTCAAGATAATCAAGCACATAAAATTCACGTGTGGTGCTATGTCGACGTAGATGTCCAGGACCTCTGGGTGACACTTTCAACATATAAAGACATGACTAAAACATATGAAGACTTCAAAGCGGAGATCTATGAACAATACCCTGGGTCTGAAGTCACTTGGAAGTGGACCCACACAGATTTATCGTTTCTAATACAAGACCACAGACTATTGGGTATGCAGTCACTAGGCGACTTTGCTAACTACCACAGACAGTTCATAGTCATCACGGGTTTCCTGCAGAGTGCCCAGCGACTCTCAGAATACGAGCAGGGTAACTGCTATGCTGAAGGCTTCCCACCTGGTCTATGGGAACGCATTGCTCTACGTTTACAGATAGTCCTACCACAACATGATCACGAAAACTCATATCCACTCAAGGACATAGAGGCAGCAGTGCACTATGTGCTTCATGACACGATGTCGGCGATTTGTGCGACGGGCCCAACGCCACCCACAACTACTTCTACCACTTCACCGCCTGCTACTAACATTGAAATAGAACCACCCAGAGTACCCAATATGGATGCTTGGGCTCAGGCGATCACCAGAGCGCTCGAGTCCCAACATGCGACACACCCACAACTGCAAGGTACTGCACCACCACACGAGAATGGTAACGTGTGCAATTTCTGTGGTGAGACGAATCACTATATCTGTGAATGCCTAGTTGTCAATGACTACATCGCACAGGGTAAGATTAGTCAGAACGCTGATGGAAAAGTTGTACTGCCTACAGGGATCTTTGTGCCTAGAGGCATTACAGGACGATGGTTGCGCAACTGTGTCAATGAGTGGCACTGCCAAAATCCAGGAAATGTCAGTGCAGGTCAAATGATGCTAAACATGCAAGTGACAAACAGCCGCAATTTTGATAACAGGGGCGCCAGTTCGTATCAGCTGTTGAAGGACGAGTGCATCGTGAATCTCGAATGCAAGTTGTATAACTTGTGCCACGCACAGGTACCCTTCCAGCCTACCATCAGGATGCAAAGGCAGCGCGCAGAAGAGAATTCTGCATCAGGCAACAACTCTCGTGATGTGCCTGAGGTACCTCCACCTCATCAATCTAACTCACATGCACCACAGGCAACTCAGGAGTCAATGCCTCTTCAGGCTGAGACTACTCAGTCTGCAACCCGAAATGACAATGGTCCACCTATTCACCCTTTTGCCCAGGCTCGAGACGCAACCATTCCCACGCCAGTGTCTGCCAATCCCACGCCATCATGTGTCACGCCCATACAGAGAAGAACTGACAACACATACCACATAGATCCACCAATTCATGACAAAGCCCACACAGCAGAAGTATTCCAATGCGCTATGGAAACACTGATAACTATCACCCATTGCCAGCTTTATTCCATCACCCCAGAAGTCCACTACCAAGCTCGGGAAGTGATGGCGGCGAAGAAGGTTCCCATCAACCCTGTTCCTACAGCAGCTGCCAACTATGTGGAGGAGGAGGACGACGAAAATGACATCATTGATAGCTACGCTCAGACTATCTCTGATGAGAAAGTGTATCACCTTGTGCATGACATGCCATGTGAATTCGAAGAAGCGGTCATGTCTAGTCAGCGTGGCAAGCCTATCGTCGTCCCAGACCCATATGAAGCTTACCTTCGCGAGTTTCCACCTGGCCAGCTGCCAGACTCACTCATAGTCATGAAGGAGTCAGCGTCGCTGCGTTCCATATTGCCATTAGTCGACAACAACCAACAAATCGAAAGCATAATTGATCTGGGGTGCCAAGTAATCACAATGTCAGAAGAGGTTTGCCATTTGCTTGGACTAATTTACGACCCAAGTGTGGTCCTAAATATGCAGTTGGCAAACAGTGAAGTTGACAGGTCACTTGGCCTTGCACATAATGTTCCATTTTTATTTAAAGACATCACACTATACCTGCAGGTCCATGTCATCAGAAGTCCCGCATACGACATCTTACTTGGGTGGCCCTTGGACGTATTAACATGAAGTGTCATTCGTAACTTTAGTAACGAGGATCAGATAATCATGATCCATGATCCTAACATGGGGTCATCGGTGACTGTCCCTATGCTGCTGCATGGGTCCTGTCAGTTCCAGTTTCGCCAAAAGGAAGTCTCAGGTTTTTGCGATTTGAGGATCTGACTGCACATTGGGGAGATCACAAAAATAATGACACGTTTGTTTACACTGACCCTGTTCCCATTTTTCATCTTTACACTACATATCCCACTCCGTCTGCACTTCCAAATTCTGCATTTCTTGATTCTTTGGACTCCACTGTTGCCATGTACGGGAAGAGAAAGTACAAGCTGGTAGCAAAGAAAGTACGCCCAGTTATGGCTGATCTCCCGGCGTGCTTTTGCATTATTCGTGATATACGCGGCAACCTGCTTGCATCAATTCCTATACTTTCACACAATCCTCCTCTGTTTATTCCAGTTGGACGCTATACTAACAAATGAAAAGATATCATAGACAGAGCACACAAAGGTGACTTCCTATGGCCTGCTGAGCATGATCTCATGCATCACTTTATGTGCTTACAGCACCTAGGTTTTGTGTGGGACAACTCTGAGCGAGGACGTTTCCGGGAGGACTTCTTCCCACCTGTTGAAATCCCTG
Organism: Albatrellus ellisii; assembly: GCA_003314395.1. Taxonomy (NCBI): domain Eukaryota; kingdom Fungi; phylum Basidiomycota; class Agaricomycetes; order Russulales; family Albatrellaceae; genus Albatrellus; species Albatrellus ellisii. Next base: position 12,004 of record QLPN01006198.1, on the reverse strand, counting down.
TCATAGAACACAAGCCCTGGGTACAGCACAACATCCCCATTCCACCAGGTATCTACAATGAAGTATGTTGCCTTATTACCAAAAAGATCGCAGCTGGTGTCTACAAGCTGTCCAACTCGTCGTACCGATCTCGCTGGTTTTGTGTCGTCAAAAAGGATGGTACCAGTCTTCAGATTGTGCACAGTCTTGAGCTGCTTAACACGGTGACAATCCAACACTCTGGTGTACCTCCGTTCACCAACCTCCTCACTGAGCAATTCACAGGACGTGTTTGTGGCACAACATTGGATCTATATGTCGGCTACGATGAATGGTCACTCACAGAATCGTCGTGAGATCTAACCACTTTCCAGTCACCATTTGGCACATTGCATCTTGTCACCCTTCCAATGGGGTGGATGAATTCTGTTCCTATTTTCCATGAAGACATTACTCACATCCTACAGTCCAAAATACCACACATCACAGTACTGTTTATCGACGACGTACCAGTGAAAGGTCCCAACACTGATTACTGTGACACCGATGGAAAATACGAAACAATCCCTCAGAATCCCAGCATCCAACACTTCATTTGGGAGCACTTTCAAAATCTTAACTGCGTAGTCCAGCGAATGAAGTACGCTGGAGGTATGTTCTCAGGGCACAAGACGGTGCTCTGTGCACCGAACTTCAATGTCGTGGGACATCATTGTACTCCAGAAGGTCATATCCCCGAGGAATTGTGTGTTGCAAAAATATCCAATTGGGGTCTGTGTCATGACCTCTTGGACATCCGCACATTTCTCAGCACCGTCATTTGCATCTTTATTCGCAATTTCGCACATCACGCTCATGCTCTCACCATGCTTACTCACAAACTCCAACCCTTCATCTTCGGTCCAGAGCAACTAGCTGCACAAGAAGATCTCAAACAAGCTGTTCTCTTGTCACCTGCACTCCAGCCCATTGACTATCATTCATCTGCACCCATTATCCTTTCAGTCAACACTTCATATATCGTGGTCAGCTTCATCCTCAGCCAGGAAGATTTGGAAAACAATGGGTGACGCTATTTCGCATGTTTCAGTTCAATAACTCTTAATGATCAAGAGTCACACTTTTCACAAGCAAAACTCGAGATCTACGGTTTATTCTGCACATTGCGTGCATTGAAGCTCTACCTCATAGGTGTTCGAAACCTCTTCGTCGAAGTTGACGCACGGTACATAAAAGGCATGCTAACCAATCCAGATCTTGTGCCTTCTGCAAGTATCAATAGGTGGATCATCGGTATCCTTGCGTTTCACTTCACGTTAGTACATGTACCCGGAGTGGTCCATGGTCCAGACGGACTGTCACGACAACCCTTGCAGCCTGGTGATCTGCCGGAGGACGAGGATGAAGGAGAATTCGACAACTGGATTGATCACTTTTACAGTTTCATACACATTATTAACCCACCATTCCCATGTCTCCACACCACTCCACAATTCCTCACCATGTTAGCTAACAGTATACCAGAAACCACAATGAACGGCGAGGCAATATCGCAACCAGATGAGGAAAACGTGCCCACAGCAGTGATTCTGCGAAATACTGCGGCGCTACATCAGGACAAGCAGCTTCTCGCTGTTCGCACATGGCTGAATGACCTAAAGCACCCAGTTGGTGTTGATGATGCCCAGTATGCGAGATTCGTCTGCTATTGTACTGAATTCTTTGTAGTCACAGGGTGACTCTGGCGAAAAGACCCGCATGGCCAGCACAAAGCAGTCCTCTTCTATGAGGAGCGATTACACATTCTGTGATCTGCTCACAATGATATCGGTCATCAGGGTATTTATGCAACGCATGCATTAATTCGCAAATGCTTCTGGTGGCCTCAATTGCCACGAGATGTCGCCTGGTTTGTATGGACATGTCACATCTGTCAACTGCAGCAGATTAGGAACATTTTGCTGCCTCCAATGGTTGTGACACCAGCACCCTTATTCACCAAAATGTACATGGACTCCATGCACATGCCCCCATCAGGCAGCTATAAGTATATTGTGCAAGGTCATTGCTCGCTCATGCATTATCCAGAGTTTCACATGCTGTGCTCCGAGACGGCTAAATCCCTCAGCAATTGGATATTTGAAGATATTCTTTGTCATTGGGGAGCGCTGACAGACATTGTCTCAGACAATGGCGTGCTGTATGTTAAAGCACTAGATTATTTGGCACAATTGTATCATATTCGGCATATTCGCATTTCTGGTTACAATTCACACGCCAACAGCATTGTCGAGTGTACACATTTTGATGTATGCCAGGCATTGTTCAAGGCTGTGGATGGCAACCAGTCGAAATGGTCTCAGGTTGCATACTCTGTGTTTTGGGCTGACTGCATTACAATTCATAGACGCATGGGGTGTTCCCCTTATTTTGCCGTTACTGGCACACACCCTATCCTACCCCTCAACATCACTGAAGCTACATATCTCATTCCACCACCAGATTCTATTTTGTCTACCACTGATCTCATTTCTTGCAGGGCGATCGCACTTCAGAAATGACAGGAGCATCTCACTGACCTACACTCCACAGTATTTGATATGTGACGGGAAGCTGTGGCTAGATTCGAGCACGACTTTGACATGACTATCCACGATTTTGACTTCCAGTGTGGTGCTCTCGTCCTCATCCATCATACTGCTATTGAAAAGGCATTAAACTGCAAGATGCGCCCTTGCTACCTTGGGCCTCTTGTCATGCTCTTGTGTAATAGAGGCTGTGAACTTGACAGTGCAGTTCTAGACAGGCCTATCGCCGCATTTTGCATCATCCCCTATTTTGTGCGACAGGAGATTCTCTTGCCTCCCCTTGACAACCTCATCAACATCACAACAGATCACCTCCACCATCTGGAGTCTACTACATTAGACGATGTTGAGGAGCAAGTTGTCGACTGCGACTAGAAATGCGTCTCTTTATTTCCCTTTCTCTTTAATTCTTTTCTATACAGTTTTTCTCCCTTTTATGTGCTCACAAGTTTCTCACAAGTCCCTTTATTTTCACCCTCTTGTTTTATATTGTAGGCTTCTAAAATGTACAAGGTGAAGACAAAATTATATGCACGGCATATGCAGTGACCATTACTCCTGCTCCTTTCCCTTGCCTTTCGACCCTGCTGCCTTATGATGCATCGCACTGCGCTCCGGGCTCTGCCACTCTTGCTCCACGAGTTGTGTGCATATGATCTGGATTTCAGCCTCCAGCAAGTGCATGGACCGATCGATGGAGAGACACTGCAGCCCCAGCTCGGCGTACTGCATCTCATACCATCAAAGGGCCCCCCAGTTCATGGCTTCCATTGCATCACTGTTTTGGTAGTCGAGTTGCAGCAGGGCCATCGGGAAGTCAACGCCCATAGATGTGCCCACTGCTGGCAGGGACACCTCAGACGTGGACCATGAGCACATGACGGAGTGACTAGGCCTGGCCACCTCACTGCTGCCTTGCACGAAGAGTGGTGTTGGTGACCACGGTTCTGCGACCAGCTGATTAGTGTTGCTGTCATGCCATGCCAAGTCAGGGACTTACCTGCTGAGGCCAACCAGTCTGTGTTACGAGGCACTTGCTTTGGCACCTTGTAACGCGTTTCTTTTTTTCTTTCTTTTTCTTTTTCTTTTCTACTTACTAGTAAAGTGTAGTATTATTACTACAAGTGTGAGCTTAGCTCCACTTTACTTAGTAAGGACTGATCAATTTCTTTCTCTTTTATAGTACTTAAGTATTTACATACTTAAGTGTGAGCATAGCTCCAAGTACTATATTAGACTTATCTTTTCTCTTTTATCTTTCTTTTACTTATTATAACATTTACTTGCTAAGGACTATTACTATGCAATTAGCAAGGACTCTTGCTTGTCGTCTTTATTTATCTTTGTTTACGTCTTGTTCATTTCGCGCTTGTGGCTGAGCCACTTATATCACATGGACGCATACTTACTGTGCATTACTGCGCATTCCCGTTTACTTACTGCGCTTGATCTAAGCTCGTTAATCACTTGCTTCATTCTCTCAGAACTAAGTCTAAGAACTCTAAAGTCACTAAAACGTCACTAAGACATCTTACACTCGTCACTCTGGATCCTTGTATCATTATCGGTGGAATTATCCTCATAATCATATCGTTAATCCCATTCTTCATCGTCATCAGGAACCTCTATTACATTCATCAAGCCAATATCCAAAACTTGGTTACCAGGAGTAACATTTTAGACCTTCCCTAAGACCGTCCAATAGGCCACTCTTAGCAGTCTGGCCGTTCTGCGAACTTGCAGCATTGCTGCTGCCACACGCACCTCACACATTGCCCCACCCACTCATACCACCTGCACTCACTCTCCGTGCATTGGCAGTGGCCACACAGCTTCTTCGCCTGAGAAAGGTCAATCATGCTGAGGCGAAGTTGTTGAAATGGGTATGTACCTGCTGTGTTGGCCCCACATCCGTCCACTTCTGCCCCCACCACTTTGCTGCACTGGCAACCATCTTCAGGGTCATCATGCCTGTGCATGTGCATTTTTGTTGGTGCGGCGTGGTGTCTTCGTCCACATCCTCCGCACCGCATTTCGAGGCCATTGATGTAGTCAAGCCGGTCAGGTCCACCGTATCTTCCCTGGCCTTGTCCTCCTCCTCAGCACCCTCCTTGTCCTCAATGTCCTTGTCATCGGCGTCATTGATGTTGATTGGCTCTGGGGGCGCAGGTTGCTTGCCTTTGGCTGCCTGTTGGGCCACCATGCGCGCCTTGACACCCAACTCTCGTATCCGCACCCGCCTGTACTGCAGTGGAGGCAGCATGACCTTGGGCTTCTGCCCACACATTCTGGCCCCTGCCTGCGACGAAGCCCATTTGACCTGCAGTGCTGGTGGGTGTTCCTCGGCCATGCCTGGCGCATCCCCTGTTGCCTCCCGTTCCCCCTCCTGCAGCACCAGCTCCGCTCCCTCCCATGTTGTGTGCTCTGCCTGGGCACATTCCTCAGCTGTGCACTCTTCACGTTCCTGAGCATTGTGCTCCACCAGCTCCTGCACCTCCTGCTCCTTGCGTTCCTGGGCCTCACACTCTGCCAACTCTCGCGCCTCATGCGCTGCCTGCTCATGCACCTCACGCTCCACCAACTCTCATGCCTCATGCACCACCTGCTCATGTGCCTCACGCTCTGCCCACTCTTGTGCCTTGTGCTCCTTGCATTCCCACTCCACAGCTGCCTCCAGCTCCAGCTTGTGCTCGAGTGCCTCATCAGCCTGCCTGTCCCATTCCACAATCTGCATTGGTGGCAGGAATTCCCGTGCCCAGCTGACCCAGCTTGCTCCCACAATGGGGGCCAAGATGCTGTGCACGCCCTCTACAAAGAAGGCAGTGTTGGCTTCCAAGCCGCCGTGCTGCCAATGTTACCCCTGTGCATTGATGATGAGTATCATGTGCTCCTGTGTCCATCTGCATTACATACCAAGAGATGCCCTGCGCCCACCATCCACGATCAGTAGGCCTCCTTGGGCAGCCCTTCGCCCTGTGGCCGCTTGTTGAGCGTTGCATGCATGTGTGCTTGCAAATGCAAGAGCACGTGGTCAGAAGTGGTGGTGGTGACAGAGGATGGGCAGGACATGTTGGTGGATGGGCAGTGGCTGGTGAAGATGGTGTTGATGAAGCTTATCGATGGCTACCACTGCCTTCACACTCCTCAGTTTAGGGCAGGAGTAGCTGTGCCTTCACACTTGCTGCGTGTCCTTTTGTCCTCCTTCCACATTGTGTTCTTTGCTCCCTTTCATGTTTACTGTTTTCCTCTTCTTTTCTTGCTCGCTCCAGACTTCAAAACAAAACAAAAAAAAAAAAACAAAAAAAAACAAAAACAAAAAAAAACCCCTGACTCAGTTCTCCTCATCCTTTGCACCCTTTTGCCCTCTGCCACCGTATTCCCACTTTATTTTGCTTTTCCCTCTTCCCTCTATGGCCAGGACTTTCTTCCCATTTCTTCATGTTTCTCTCTCTCCTCTCCATTTCCCACCAAAAAATAAAATAAAATAAAAAAAGAAAAAAAAAGGAAAAAGCAATTTTCTCCTGTCGTCTACTCTCACCTCTTTTCTTACATCACTCTTGTCTGCTCCCATTCTTTTCTTTTCTGTACCCCCCTGCTCTCATTTGGCTGCTCATGCCTGTTGCTGCACCCCATCTCCCTCCCATTCACTCATTCCCACATCGCACCTACTCCCGCCATTCTCCCACGCCCCATCCTCACCCAGTCATGCTCTACCCCTTTTCTGGTGCCGGCTCTCCGTGTTTGCACACTGCTTATCCTGTTCCACCCCATCCATGTCATGCCTCACTGTGCCTTGGAGAGCATCCCTATACCCACCCATCTACCCACCCCTTGCTGCTCCTCCTCATCCGCTTGTTCATTCATTACAACTGCGCCCTTACCCCCACGAGTCGTCCCTTCTGGCTGTGTCTTGCGTCCGGTTGTGTTGACTGCGGACAGTCATGATTTCAGTTGGGAGGAGATGATGAGCATCACATGCACATAACGCTGGAAAATGACCATCAGTGACATCAGGCGAACACAGCAACATTAACACACTGCACAAAAATCATCCGCAGTTGCTATAATCGTGCATTCACGCAGGCGTCAGAAAACAATACTGGGTCAGCCAACAAGGGATAGGACAAATAGGCCAAGGCATGGTCTAGACCCACCAAAGTAACCATGGAGGCACAAGTTGTGAAGTCAGCATTTGGTGTGATCAGCACTATTCCTTTTTTTGCTCATCCACTATAGTATGATACTTTATTCGCTCGCATACAGACTCCACTTCATTTCAAATATCCCTATGATCGACCCTACACTGTAAATTTTCTGTTGTGTTTTGTTGTGCCCCAGTCTTGGAGCTAGGCTTGTATTTAGATAGCACATCATCCATCAAAAACACCCAGATTTCCCCTGCCCTTGATTTGACTTCTTCTCCCATCTGAGTCCATAATCAAAAAGCACATATTGACCTTCCCTCCACATGTCTTATTATCGACAAAGTGTGCATTCCCCATAAGTTGCGTCTATCATTGCATTGCGTAGCATTCTCCATTGCATTCTCCATTGCATTGCACTGCATTGTGTTCTCTACTGCATCGTGTTTTGTTTCCATTACATTGGGTTCTCTATTGTGCTCTCCATTGCGTCATATTGCATCTGTCTTATTCGTGTCATATCACTGGTTTGTTACCCAAGTCACATTCCTTTTGTAGCTCTAGTCAAGTCACACTATCGCACTTACCACCCTTAACTACTAATCCTCTCTACTTTGGTGTCTAGAGAACCTTATGGCTCACACCCTCCAGCAATTGCTGTGATTGTGGTTACTTTTCCCCTTCAGCCAGGCACAGCACATATCACCACATGTTGGCAGTGGCCACAAGGCTTCCTTGCCTATGAAGTGTCAATCATATTGAGGAGGAATTGCAGAGAGGGTACATACCAGCTATGTTGGTCCCACATCAGTTCACTTCCACCCATGCCACTTTGTTGCACCGGTGACCATCTTTGGGGTCATCGTGCCTACATGCACACATTTTCACTGGTGTGGTGTGGTGTCCTTGTCTGTGTCTTCTGCACCACATTTCGAGGTCATCGACGTAGTTGAGCCAGTCAGGTCCACTGTATCTTCTCTGGCCTCATCCTCCTCCTCAGTGCCCCCCTTGTCATCAATGTCCTCATTGTCAGCATTGTCAATGTCAATTGGCTCCAGGGGTGCAGGTTGCTTGCCTTTGGCTGCCCATTGTGCCACTGTGCATGCCTTGACACCTGACTTGTGTATCCATGCTCACCCATACTGCAGCGGAGGCAGTACAACCTCAGGCTTCTGCCTGTGTGTTCCAGTTCCTGCCTGCGATGACACCCATTCACCTTGTGGTGCCATCAGGTGGTCCTCAGCCAGGTGTGGTGCACCCACCTCCCATTCCCCCTCCTCCTGCAACACCAGCTCCACTCCCTCTCATGATGTGCGCTCTGCCTGGGTGCATTCCTTGGCTTCATGCTCTTCACATTCCTGAGCCTTGCACTCCACCAGCTCACATGCCTCACGCTCCTTGCATTCCCACTCCGTGGTTGCCTCCAGCTCCAGCTCATGCTCAAGTACCTCATCAGCCTGCCTGGCCCACTCCATGAGCTGTGCTGGCAGCAGGAAGTCATGTGCCCAGCTCTCCCAGCTTGCTTCGGCAACAGGTGCCAGGACACTGTGCACACCTTCTATGAAAAAGGTGGCATCAGCTTCCAAGCCCCCACACTGCTGGTGTTGCCCCTATGCATCACTGATGAGTATCATGTGTCCATGTGCCCATCTGCATCTACATTACATACCAAGAGGTGCCCTGCACCCACCATCCATGATCAATATGTCTCTTTGGACAGCCCTTTGCCCTGCAGCTGCTCATTGAGCATTGTATGCATGTGTGCTTGCAAGAGCAGCAGCACACAGTCGGTGGTGGTGGTGGCGGTGGATGATGCGCTGGACATGTTGATGGATGGGCCATGACTGAGGAAGATGGTGTTGATGAAGCTTATTGATGGTGGTCACTGCCATCACACTCCTTGGTTTAGGGCAGGAGTAACTGCACCTTCACACTTGCTGTGTGTCTTTTCATCCCCCTTCCACATTGTGTTTTTCACTCCCTTTCATGTTTACTGTTTTTCTTTTCTTTTCTCCCTACAATTCCAAAAAACAAA
>QLPN01006195.1:0-52114 GCA_003314395.1 Albatrellus ellisii | reverse complement strand
GAGTCCTTACTAAGTAAAGTGGAGCTAAGCTCACACTTGTAGTAATAATACTACACTTTACTATAGTAAGTAAGATAAAAGAAAGAGAAAAAGAAAAAAAAGAAACGCGTTACGAGGTGCCAAAGCAAGTGCCTCGTAACAGAGGAACACGACTTGGGTAACAAACCAGTGATATGATGCGATAAGACGGGCACAAAATGACGCAATAGAGAGCACGACAGAGAATCCAATGTAGTGAAAACAAAAACGCGACACAGTAGAGAACGCAATGCAGTGCAACACAATGGAGAATGCAATGGAGAATGCTACACAATGCAATAATAAACATGACTTACGGGGAACGCACACTTTTCTCGATAATAAGAAATGTGGAGGGAAGGTTGATACTCACTTTTTGATTATTGACTCAGACAGGAGAAGAAGTCAAATCGAGGGTGGGGGGGAATCTCTTCATTTCAACAGATGATGCTCTATCTAAATACAAGCCTAGCTCCAAGACTGGAGCACAACAAAACGCAACAGAAAATTTACAGTGTAGGGTCTGCTAAGAGCGGCCTATTGGACAGTCTTAGGGAAGGTCTAAAATATTACTCCTGGTAACCAAGATTTGGATATTGGCTTGATGAACGTAATAGAGGTTCCGAATGACGATGAAGAGTGGGATTAACGATATAGTTACGAGGATGATTCCACCGATAACGATACGAGGATCCAGTTTTGACTTAGTGTAAGAGGTCCTAGCAACTTTAGAGTTCTTAGACTTAGTTCAGGGAAGTGACGCGAGTGATTAACAAGCTTAGATCAAGCGCAGTATAGGAGAATCCCTAGATTGCGAAGTTGACAAGACTGGGGTTTAAGACCGCCAGTTTGTCAACTATTTATACAAAACTAGCGATCTATCTATAGTAAAGTTGCGCAGTATTGTGCAGTAAGTAAATGATAATGCGCAGTAATGCACAGTAAAGTACACGTCCATGTGATATAAGTGGCTCAGCCACAAGCGTGAAGTGAACATGGTGTAAACAAAGATAAATAAGAGCGAGAAAAGAGAGTCCTTGCTAATTGTATAGTAATAGTCCTTAGCAAGTAAATGTTGTAATAAATAAAGGGGGAGAAATTAGGAAAACAGATAAGTCTAGTATAATACTTGGAGCTATGCTCACACTTAAGTATGTAAATACTTAAGTACTATAAAAGAAAAAGAAAAGAGAGTCCTTACTAAGTAAAGTGGAGCTAAGCTCACACTTGCAGTAATAGTACTGCACTTTACTAGTAAGTAAGAAAGAAAAAAGAAAAAAGAAATACGTTACGAGGTGCCAAAGCAAGTGCCTCGTAACAGGGTCAATCATAGGGATATTTGAAATGAAGTGGAGTCTGTATGCGAGCAAATAAAGTATCATACTATAGCAGATGAGCAAAAGAGGAATAGTGCTGATCGCACCAAATGCTGACTTTGTGACTCATGCCTCCATGGTTACTTTGGTGGGTCTAGACCATGCCTCAGCCTATTCATCCTATCCCTCATTGGCTGACCCAGTATTGTTTTCCGATGCCTGCATGAATGCATGATTATAGTGACTGTGGATGATTTTCGCATGCGGTGCATTAATGTCACTGTGTTCGCCTGATGTCACTGATGGTCATTTTCTGGCATTACATGCGCATGATGCTCATCAGCATGTGACTCCTTCTGCTGTGATTGTCTCTGTCATTGGAATAGCATGAATCATTTTGGTGAAATGATCCATGACCATGAGAATAGAGTCATTGCCTTGGCTTTCAGGCAATTTGATGATGAGATCTGTAGAAATGATCTGCCAAGGACATGAAGGGATTTCATTAGGTGTTAACTCTCCTTGCGGTTTTGTAGGGAAAGTCTTCATCCTTTGGCATAAATCACATCCTTTGACATATTTCTCCACATATGATGCCATGTTTGGGAACCAGAAATGTTGTCAAACCATTTCCAAAGTTTTCTTGTAACCTGGATGTCCTGCTAGAGGTGAATCATGGCAGGTCTTCATCAGTTCAGTGTACATTGTTTCTTGGACATAGAGTTTCCCATCATAGAAGAGTGTCTTCTTATCATCTTCACTCCATCGTGCAAATACTGCAGTTTTCCTCAAGTCTGCATCCAACTTGTCCCAAATTTTGTAGTCATGATCATCTTTTTGTGCATCCATAGTTTTCTTCAGGATAGGAGGACTGAGAGCTGCAAGGGAAATCTTGTGTTTGAAAAATTCCAGCTTGAGCAAGATGATGTTCTTGTGGTCAGTGATGACTTGAACAGGATGGATGGAACCTTCAAGGTGGTGACACCATGCTTCCAAAGCATGAATGACAGCCAACATCTCCTTGTCATATATGTCATAATTACACTCAGCAGGAGACAAACCCTTACTGAGGTAAGCAACTGGGTGCCACTTGTTATCCTGTCAAAGCTGTGAAAGAACTGCACCAGTAGCATAACCAGAACTATCCACTTCAACTCTGAATGGATACTGCTCATCTGGAAAGACCAGAACTGGTTCAGAACACACAGCATCTTGTAGACAAGTGAAAGCCAATTGCTGTTCTTCATTCCAATGCCACTTGACATCCTTCTGCATGAGCTCATTCAAGGGTTTAGCAATGTTGGAAAACCCAAGAATAAAATGATGATAAAAGTTACAGAAGCCCAAGAATGAGTGGATGTCATGAAGGTTCTGTGGAATTGGCCAGTCTTTGATACCCTGTACCTTGACTGGATCTGTTATGAGGCACTTGCTTTGGCACCTCGTAACACGTTTCTTTTTTCTTTTTCTTTCTTTCTTTTATTTTACTTACTATAGTAAAGTGTAGTATTATTACTACAAGTGTGAGCTTAGCTCCACTTTACTTAGTAAGGACTCTCCTTTTTTCTTTTCTCTTTTATAGTACTTAAGTATTCAGATACTTAAGTGTGAGCATAGCTCCAGGTACTATATTAGACTTATCTTTTCTCTTTCATCTTTCTTTTATTTATTATAAAATTTACTTGCTAAGGACTATTACTATGCAATTAGCAAGGACTCTCTTTTCTCGCTCTTATTTACCTTTGTTTATCTCAAGTTCATTTTGCGCTTGTGGCTGAGCCACTTATATCACATGGACACGTATTTACTGTGCATTACTGCGCACTTTCGTTTACTTACTGCACATTACTGCATAACTTTACTATAGTTAGATCGCTAGTGTTGTATAAATAGTTGACAAACTGGCAGTCTTAAACCCCAGTCTTGTCAACTTCGCAACCTAGGGATTCTCCTTACACTGCACTTGATCTAAGCTCATCACAGTCTCATTTCACTCTCTAAGAACTAAAGTCTAAGACCTCCAAGCCACTAAAATGTCACTTTACAACATCTTACACTTGTCACTCTGGATCCTCGTATCACTATCGGCGGAATTATCCTCATAATCATCTCGTTGATCCCATTCTTCATCGTCATCAGAAATCTCTATTACATTCATCAACTTCAGATCCAAACCTTGGTTACCAGGAGTAACATTATAGAATTTCCCTAAGACCGACCAATAGGCTGCTCTTAGCAGGATCCATAGCAATCTTGTCGAAAGAAATCTTCAAGCCAAGGAAGTCAATTGATGTCTGTTCAAATTTGCATTTCTCTGGTTTGAGATAGAGTTTGTTATCTGCAAGTATTTGAAGGACTTCCTGTGTGACCTTCCGATGTTCTTCTAAAGTTGCTGTAAAGATCAAGATATCATCCATATAAACCACCACAACTCCACAAGAAATGAGACCACAGAACAAGTGGTTCATCATTGTTTGGAAGGTGGCAGGGCTATTGCAAAGACCAAAGAACATGACAAGGGGTTCAAATAAACCTTTGTTAGTGATGAAGGCAGCCTTCCATTCATCACCATCTTTGATCCTGACATTGTTATAGCCCCATCAAATGTCCATCTTGGTAAAATATCATGCTTTTCGAAGACAATCAATCAACTCTGAGATAAGAGGAAGTGGATAACTATTCTTGATCATCATGTCATTGAGTTTGTGATAGTCTTGAACAGGTCGAAGATCTCCAGATTTCTTTTTGATAAAGAAGAAAGGTGATGCCATGGGAGATTTTGAAGGACAAATATGACCACTTTTCAAATTCTCTTCAATGAACAACTCCAATTGCTTCTGTTCATCCAAGGAAAGATTGTAAACTTTACCAGCTGATGGTTTTGCACCTGGTTTAAGTTCAATTGCATGATCCCAAGGACATCTAGGAGGAAGAGAGTTGAAAGCTTCTTTGTCGAATACTCGTTTGAAATGATGGTATGCTTTGGGTACAATGTCTTCGAAATTCTTCTTCAACTTCTTCTTTTCTGCTTTGATAGCATGTTCTTGGCTAATATTTTGAATGGATGCCTCCATTTCTTTTTGATCAATCATAATCATCAATATCTGAACTCCTTCTTCAGCTGTGATCCTTTCTTTGGCTTCTTGATGTATGGTTTGATTTTGCTGTTTCATCAGCTTTTTGTTTGACTTCCAAACTTGTCTGTCTGCCTTGAGGCGTACTTCACATCTGCATGGGCATCTGGTGAAGTGTATTTTTCCCTGTAGCCAATTGATTTCATGGTTATGGATTTTCAACCATGATTCACCAACAAGGACGTTCTTCTTGCCCAAATTACAGACTGCAAAGGTAGCATGTTCAGTATGGCCATTGATAGTCGAAATAAAGTTGATCATTTCTTCAATAGATCCTCCTTGATTAAGTGATCCATTGACATTGTAGACAGGGATGGGTTTTGCCAATTTTTTTGTGTTTAAGTTGTTTTTCTTGACAAATTCTTTGTTGACATATAATCCAGTAGCACCTGAATCAAGGAGAGCATCAACTTCTAGAATTGCTCCAGTGTCCACTGTTTTGATCTTGAGTTTCATTTCAGGGAAACTGGTGACATCAAATAATGCTCTTCTGATGTATTCCTTTTTCTCAACAGAAGGAATAATCTGTTGCACTTGAGGCTTCACTTCAGACTGAGAGCAAGATGGAACAATGTGTGTTAAATAGATTTGGGTACAAGCATTGAGACAATCAACGTCCATATCATCAGTCTGAAGCATAGAAAACCTATTGTAGGATGGTGAACTCATGCTCAGTTCCCATCCAACCCAAAACCTGACTGTTGTGCTCCACTCTTTGAGCCATTTGGATCATTCAATCTGAGACCATGTGCCTGAAACTCCTTCTGCATCTCAGCCAAGAAGTCTGCCTTGTTCAGCACATGCATCTCTTGAAGGGTCCTCATGTTCCCCCTTCATTGTTGTTGCCCTTGAGGGTGCCTTGGCTCAGGACATTCTCTTGCAAAATGTCCTTCTTTGCTGCAATTAAAACATAGTTGAGGGCATGGTCCTTGAGCTCTGTTGACATCCATAGGTTCTCCTGCTGATGCTGCCAAAGTCATGAATTGACAAGGAGCAAAGTTACGCTGTTGTTGCCCCTGTTGTCTTCCGTATTGCTGCTGCTGCATCTGCCTTTGCCCCCAAGTCAATTCAAAATTCTGCATGTCCTGGTATGCATACACCCTGACTCTTGCTCATCTAATCCATCCTTCTAAATCACCAGGGAGAGGCATCTCAATGTAACAGGATTGGAGAAGGGGATGGTTCATCCCTTTCTTGAACAATGTGCACAATGCACCATCATTATATCCAGATGCTGTTTTGTACAAGAGGAATTCAGTGATGTATTCCTCTATATGACAACTCCCCTGTGAAATAGTGGTCAATTTCTGTTGTGCCATTTGTTCTTCATTATGATCTCCAAAGGTAATCTTCATCACCATTAGGAGTTCATCAAAGTTCTTGAATGGCTCTTCATACTTGTGAGGTTCTACTCTGTGAGCCTCCATATCTCATAGAACCCCTTTCTTCCATTCCTCTGCATATCCCCCTTTGATATAACCATTACCTTGTCTTTGTCTTTGTATTCTGGATGTGCTTGAAGAACAAGGTAGATTTGATCCACAAAGGATTGGAACTTCTTTTTGTCACCATCAAAAGGAGTTGGTTCTGCAATGCAAACCTTGGGAAGGTGGACATGGGGTGGGAGGCCTGTTCCTACTCCTGAAGAGGGACCTCCTTCTCCTGATGCTAGGCATGTCATCAGATTTGTCATTGCTTCCTGTTGTTGTATCAGCAACTTCTGCTGATTCTTGATTATCTTCATCATCTCCCCAAAAGTCGGTGGTTTGTGCTCTTGATCCATAAGAGCAGATGGAGCAGATGGAGGTACTAGAGTTGCTGCTAAGGCTGTACCAAGACTGTCGATTTTGGATTCTAAGCGCTGTGATGTTGATGGTTCTTGATCTCCTAAGCTCGCAAATCAATTCCTTGAGTGAGATTCTGGCTCTTCACTGTCTTCTCTGTGTGGTGGAGGTGATGGTTGTCTCCTGCTCCATGCATTCCACTGGTTGTCTTGCAACAGTTTGACCAATAATTTGTCTGATGATTTCTATGAGTGTTCCAGTACTTCTGTAGTTGAGCAATGTCAAGTCGATGGCACACTCAGTCATAAAACAGAAGCACTATATTCTTCAATAAAATGCATGGATGATATGGCAGACAAACACAAAAACGACAAAGATCTTGAAAAACAGTATGTCTATGCTAGTATGTAGATGTTTGGGGACCCCCTGTGATGTAAGAAGTGAAATGATGATGAGGGTTGATATGAAATGCATGATCAGGGTTAGCTCCTAATTCAAGGAGGACAGGGGGAGGGATGAGGGAGGAATTGTTGTAATATTGATAGAGCAAAGATCTGAAAAAGGTAGGAGGATACTTAATATGATACCTCCTATCCTGATTCTTCCACTGCTCTGATCTTGGATCTGGAAAGATCCAAAAGGGGAACCGCTTGTAGTTTGTTGTGGGTTTGTTGTGACATTGAATGATGATGCATGCATGCCAAGCAAGAAGGTGACAATGAAGATGGAGGTGGGTGGTGGAGGGGCATATGACAGGGAGAAGTGAGTAAAAATTTACATTTAGACCTTTGTCTAAAAGGTGCTCTGTCCTAGAGCGAGTGTGGGGGGGACAAGGGTGGCGTGTAGAATGGGTGGGTGGTCCCTGAGCTGTCAGAAGAGTTCCCAGGAATCTGTGTATTGTATGAGGTCCTCCCAGAATGTCCACGATTGTGTATCAATCGCTCGACTCCAATTGTCCACCACATGCATGCTGTGGAGGATGTTGCAGGGCGTGAGGTGGAGGTGTAAGGGGTGAACACTATAACAGCCCACAACAATTTGAATGGTAGAGGAGGGTGAGCAAGGGATGTATACTTTAGTCCACAAGCTACAAGTACACTCACTCTCATGTTTCTGCCACTTGCAGTGTTGACAGAAATGGAGAGGAGGACAAGGGAAGAAAAGCTGGCAATAGAAGTGCTTCTGTTCATGCTTTGGTTTGTGAATGAAGCCTATGGTGTAGAAAGGATTGCAGACAAATTGGTGATGAAAACACCAGTCTGCAGGGAAGGGAGGAAGAGGAAAGGTGTGGTGGGGGAGGGAGTTCTGATCAATTGTGAGGCCAACGTGTTGTCGAAGCCAAACAACTGAAGAAAAGACTAAAACAAAAGGAGGACAATTGCACTTCAACTAGCGGATATCCTAGCATATAGTAAAGAAGAGGAAAGGAGAGTACTGTACCTAGTGGATATCCCAGATGATCAGAACTGGGGAATAAACTGCTAGGAGTCCTATGTATATATAGTACTTTAGAACGTGCACAGACCAAGCAGTACAGTATAGGGCCAGAGAATGAAAGAGTAAAGCAATGACATCATATCTAATAATAGAGGGGACATGTCAGTGCTGACTGAGGCTCTGCAGCAGCTGTGGGAGTGATTGGTGATACTCTGCAGCAGGTGTGAGAAGGATTGGTGAGCATGTGCAGTAAGTGTGGGAAAAGGAATCATAACTAAAAATAGAGCAGGCTGATCAGAGATCAGACAACATATGCGTCATTGGCTGATAAAGATGAAGAGAAAGAGTACATGACCATGGGAATCACTTTGATAGATCAGGAGCAATTGTAAGATCTATGGTGATGAAAGTATAAGAAAATAGAGGAAAAAAGGAGGAAAATAGGGAAAATAATAGTGGCATGACAAATCTAGGGATTCTCCTTTACTGTGCTTGACCTAAGTGTCTGCACAGGAATGAGCCAACAGATAAGAAAAGGGATGTTATAGTGAGCATTGCTGCAAGAGTGTGGTGGTAAGTGGTGTGGCAGAAGCCACAGAGTGGTAAGAGGATGCTGCAGGGACAGGTAAGTGGTGGATGGTAAAGACATTGTAAAGAATGTCTAAGGAGACTGCATATGTGGGGAAGAAGTTTATGTATTGTGCATGGGGTAAGGTTCAAGCAGAGTGTGGAAAGTATGGTATGAGAGTGTGGTTATGGAGATGTGCATGGGTAGTGTGTGATAAGGTAAGATATGAGTGTTGATGATGTAATAAGTACATGTGTTGACATGTAGGAGGTGAAGCTGGACAGAAATGCATGGATATTCCAACACTAAGCTTGCTAAACAAACTTGCTTCACTCTAAAGAACTAAGTCTAAGATCTCCAAGTCACTCTAAACATTGCTAAGACATCATAAACTTGTCACTCTGGATCCTCATTTAGTCACCAGGGGTATTATCCTTATCACTATCTCATTGATCCCACTCTTCATCATCATCAGGAACATTTACTACACTTATCAAGCACACACCAACCACCTTGTTACCAGGGGTATAGTTATTGCAAACCTTCCCTAAGACCATCCAATAGGCCACTCTTAGCAGATAGTCCACAGAGATGCTATGAGACTGGAGTCTACATATATCCCTAAAGGTGGGAGACTGGGTGCACTCAGCTAATAATCACTCAAAAGAAGAGGAAATCCAGCCATAACTAGCTGGAGTATATTCAACTATACTACAGCTATCTATATACTCTAAGAGAAGGCACACAGACCAGCACCACTACTCTAGGGCAGACGCTACAGTACAATACCACAGTTGTCAGACTCCTATCGCTGACTTTATTCCCTCCCATTATTTTATTATTTCTTTTACTTTCTTTTATGTTTCTCTTTAGATCATCTGATAAGATAAGATCTTCATCTTATCTTTTATCTCATCTTATTAGATATCTTACTTACTGTCATTATGGTCATCTCGGAGATGGTTCCCACGGATGCTGTGCATCCATCAGCAGTACTCCCACACTTGCTGCGCTTCTAGTTACTGTAGACCTGCCCTTAAGTACTGCACCTGGTCCGTGTGCATGTTCCAGTACTATAAGTAGATATGTAGCTAGATGAATAGACCCCAGCTTGTTACAGCTGGTTCCATCCCCTCTTCTATAGTCTGAGTCTCCTCATCCCTTGGGCTTAGATCCAGGGCAGCTCCCAGTAAGTCTCTCCAAAGGAGAGCAGGGATACGTTGGGAGTCGGTGGTCTCACGCTACGGATGTCCGCCATAGGCTTGACAATCCTGACAACAGTAAGTAATGGTACCATGCAGCTACATCATGGTATGACCTCATAGTCTAGACCAAAGGAATGTAAGTAGAAATGATTAGATGTAGATCAGATAAGATGAAAGATAAGATGATCTAATCTAATCATAATCAAAGGAAAACATAAATGAAAATGAAAAGGAAATAAAAGGATAAATGCACCAAATAATGGTGCCTGACAGATGCAACAAGCATGAAGTGGGAAGTGTAATGTGTATGTATGGTAAAAGAAGAGTAAGCCAACTGAAAGGTAAGTAGTGTGTATGTGTTTTTCAACAGCAATGTGTGACAGTGAACACACAATAATGTGACAGCACATTTATAGCATGACTGTGCAAATAGTGCAATGTGCTACATGAACCTTTTGCAGGACAATATGGACTGTCAGGTTTTCCTCTAGATGCTGTGCATACCTGCTACAGTGAAAGGGCAATAATGTGACAGTGCACTTATAGGGCAAATGTGCAAATATCATGATGTGTCACACAGACCTGTTGTAGGACTCAGGGATGATATGGACAGTCCATATACTTACAGAAAATTTTTGACCCTTCTTTTAACCTCCTCTCTAACTCTATTTTGTCTTCCCTATATCTACTCTACTTTATCATTGTACCACCTCAGCACTTCTCCTACTTGCTGAGGTAGGACCATCATCATCTCTCTCTCTTCTCTGTCTGACAGTACCTCCTCTCATAGTCACTATTCTTGGTGTGCCTTTGTCATTGTGAGGCCAACATTTGCCAGCAAGGTCACACAATGTATAAGGAAAGGAAAAGGGCTAACAAGAGGGATGAGATCATGCTTGTGCAAACGGATATCCCAGATGTATTCAGCTGAAGAGTAACTATGATACAGCTGAAGTATATATACTAAAGGAAACCTGCGCACAGACCATGTATGTACTATAGGGCAGGTGCTAAGAGCGGCCTATTGGATGGTCTTAGGGAAGGTCTAGAATGTTACTCCTGGTAACCAAGGTTTGGATATTGGCTTGATGGACGTAATAGAGATTCCGGATGATAATGAAGAATGGGATTAACGATATAGTTATGAGGATGATTCCACCAATAATGATGCGAGGATCCAGTTTGACTTTAGCGTAAGATGTCTTAGTGAGTTTCTTAGAGTTCTTAGACTTAGTTCTGAGAGGGAAGCGAGGTGGTAGCGAGCTTAATTCAAGCGCAGTATAAGGAGAATCCCTAGATTGCGAAGTTGACAAGACTGGGGTTTAAGACCGCCAGTTTGTCAACTATTTATACTAAACTAGTGATCTAACTATAGTACAGTTTATGCAGTAAAGCGCAGCAAAGTGCAGTAAGTAAACGATAATGCGCAGTAAATGCGCAGTAAATACGCGTCCATGTGATGATAGTGGCTCAGCCACAAGCGCGAAGTGAACAAGGTGTAAACAAAGGAAAATAAGAGCGAGAAAGGGAAGTCCTTGCTAATTGTATAGTAATAGTCCTTAGCAAGTAAATGTTATAATAAATAAAGAAAAGGATAAGTCTAATATAGTACCTGGAGCTATGCTCACACTTAAGTATGTAAATACTTAAGTACTATAAAAGAGAAAAGAGAAAAGATAAGTCCTTACTAAAGTAAAGTGGAGCTAAGCTCACACTTGTAGTAATAATACTACACTTTACTAGTAAGTAGGATAAAGAAAAAAGAAAAAGAAAAAAGAAACACATTACGAGGTGCCAAAGCAAGTGCCTCGTAACAGCAGGCATATCATAAAGGAATGCACAGCATTCCTGTGAATGATCAATAAGCAACTTGCACAGCATCAGTAAGGATGCACAGCATCTGTGGGAAGCTCTGTAAGTGACTGTGAGAATATGTGTCATATACGTATAGTAAGTGGGCCGATGATGAAATGGGAATGAGTCATATATAATTGCGATAAGATCTACATGATCTGATAAGATATCTTGTGTAGATCTTGAGCGATAAGGATAAAAGAAATCGTAAAATGAAAAGAAAAATAAATGCATCCTGACAGTCATGCTCTTGTCACATATTTGTCTATTCTCTCATACACTCCTCTATCTCAGAATGTATCTGCTCTTTATCTATTTAGCCCTCTGTTATGAGGCACTTGCTTAGGCACCTCATAACAGCTTCTTTTTCTTTCTTTTCTTTTCTTTTTATCTTACTTACAACTGCAGCTGTGAGCTTAGATCCAAGTCCTGTAAAGTGTTTTCATCTCTTTATTTAATTATTTAATTATTTAATTATTATAACATTTACTTGCTAAGGGCTATCACTATACAATTAGCAAGGACTGATTATATCTCACATTTGTTTATCTTTGTTTATCTCTTGTTCATTTTGTGCTTGCAGCTACTTGCTTGTAGTTTACCATGGATGTGACTTGTTCACATGATCTTGTTGATTGCTGCACAATCATTGATCAGTGAACCTTAACTACTAATACTATATCTAGGACTCCTGTTTTGTATAAGTAGTTGAAAGCCTGGTGGTCTTAAACCCCAGTCTTGTCAAATTTGCAATCTAGGGATTCTCCTACACTGTGCTTAACCTAAGCTCACTATTCTCTCATTTCTAAACTCTAAAGAACTAAGCCCAAGACCTCTAAGTCACTAAGCATTGCTAAGACATCTTAAAGTTCATCACTCTGGATCCTCAATCAGTCATTGGTGGTATCATCCTCATCACTTCCTCATTGATCCCTCTCTTCATTGTCATCAGGAACATTTACTACACTTACCAAGTGCACAATAACTACCTTGTTACCAGGGGTATAGTTATCACAAACTTTCCCTAAGATCATCCAATAGGCTGCTCTTAGCACCCTCAGTGGCTGTCTTCATCATCAGATGGTCTATACCACCCTCAGCCACTTGCCCAAATTTCCACATGGACAGACCCTACTTACAGAACATTTTCCTTGGCACTGTTTTCTTTTTCCTCAGTCTTCTACAAAGAGACTGAGGTCAGTACTTACTCACTATGCCATTTGTGTTATATGTTTTCTCATCATTTCTCCCTGTAGAATATATTCTCTTCTTTCTACAGGTATGGTACTATAATGGTTACTGTTACGAGGCACTTGCTTTGGCACCTCATAATGGGTTTATTTTTCTTTTTTCTTTTTTTCTTACTTACTAGTAAAGTGTAGTATTATTACTACAAGTGTGAGCTTAGCTCCACTTTACTTAGTAAGGACTCATAGTTTCTTTCTCTTATATAGTACTTAAGTATTTACATACTTAAGTGTGAGCTTAGCTCCAGGTACTATATAAGACTTATCTTTTTTTCTCTTTATATTTCTTTATTTATTATAACATTTACTTGCTAAGGACTATTACTATACAATTAGCAAGGACTCCTCTTTCTCGCTCTTGTTTACCTTTGTTTATCTCTAGTTCACTTCGCGCTTGTGGCTGAGCCACTTATATCACATGGACGCGTACTTACTGCGCAATACTGCGCATATTCATTTACTTACTGCGCTTTACTGCATAACTGTACTATAGTTAGATCACTAGTCTTGTATAAATAGTTGACAAACTGGCGGTCTTAAACCCCAGTCTTGTCAACTTTGCAATCTAGGGATTTTCCTTTACTGCGCTTGACCTAAAACTCACTATCAGCTCACTCCTCTCTAAGAACTCAGTCTAAGATCTCTAAAGATTATCAAGTTGTCTTACACTAAAGTCAATCTGGATTCTCGTATCATTATCAGTGGAATTATCCTCATAACCATCTCGTTAATCCCACTCTTCATCGTCATCCAGAACCTCTATTACGTTCACCAAGCCAATATTCAAACCCTGGTTACCAGGAGTAACATTATAGACCTTCCCTAAGACCGTCCAATAGGCCATTCTTAGCAGTTACTACTTTCAGTCTTCTATGAAGAGACTGAGAATATATTCTCTTAGTTTATTTCCAAGCAACCTCCTTCAATAGTCTGTGCACTGAATTTACATGTATATATATCTCTAACCATATACTTATACAAAAACACAACATATACTTGTTGTTCATTCTCTTGCATATGCCTAGTTCTCATCATATGAGTCATCAAGACTCAGAAGAATTGTTACTCAGATGATACTGTTGCATCAGGGGTCATTCATAACTTCAACATCATCTGCAAGCACCTGGTGCCAGATCACAATCTTGAGCTCTGCAAGAAGACATTGTGCATCACATATTGGTATCTGGGTGTGGATCAAGTGCATAGTCATGCATATATTTTTGCCTGCAGTAGCCTAGAATTGAATAGTAGTATATTGCAATGAACCTACAAGTATCAGATTAGGATTTTTGGACACAAATGGACCTGTTCTGTCTTGGCAAAAAATACCTACAAGCAAACAGGGACCATGCATATGTTATGAGGCACTTGCTTTGGCACCTCATAATGGTTTTCTTTTCTTTTTTCTCTTTCTTTTCTTTTATCTTACTTACTAGTAAAGCATAGTATTATTACTACAAGTGTGAGCTTAGCTCCATTTTACTTAGTAAGGACTCATTTTCTCTTCTCTTTATAGTACTTAAGTATTTACATACTTAAGTGTGAGCTTAGCTCCAAGTACTATAAAGACTTATCTTTTTCTCTTTATCTTCCTTTATTTATTTACATTTACTTGCTAAGGACTATTACTATACAATTAGCAAGGACTCCTCTTTCTCACCTTTGTTTATCTTTGTTTACATCTCATTCACTTCATGCTTGTGGCTGAGCCACTTACTATAATCATTGGACACATCTTAGATCATGTAATCTCATTGATTGCTGCACAATCATTGTTGATCCATGAACCTTACTTACTTGTACTATCTTTAGCACTCTAATTTTGTATAAATAGTTGAAAGACTGGCAGTCTTAAACCCCAGTCTTGTCAACTTTGCAATCTAGGGATTCTCCTATACTGCACTTGACCTAAGCCCACTACAAACTTGCTTCACCTGGAATACTAAGTCTAAGATCTCTAAGTCACTCTAAACATCACTAAAGACATCCTAAACTCGTCACTCTGGATCCTCATTTAGCCATCAGCAGTATAATCCTCATCACTATCTCATTGATCCCTCTCTTCATCATCATCAGGAACAGCTACTACACTTATCAAGCACATATCAACTACCTTGTTACCAGGGGTATTATTATATCAGACCTTCCCTAAGACCATCCAATATGATGAAGACAGGCCATGCACAAGAGTGGAACTAGAATAGTTCTTATCCTTGTATGATGCATATGGCTACTACTTATAGTATATATAGTAGCACACGGACCATAGTCCCATGCTCAGTGTACGTGTGTAAGTCTATGTGTGTATGTGTATGTGTGTGTACAGCACCACAACAAAAAAGGAATGAGGATATTACTAAGCATATGGTCGTCAACACAATAGGCCGCTCTTCGCAGCGTATGTGTTGTAGCACTGCCTATCACTGCCTGGAAACGTACACCATCAGACTATTGGTAAGTCCAAATTTACATAGGCAGATACAGGCACTTTCTCAGTAAAAAGTGCCTGTATCTGACTAGACCTCCTGGTATTGGATTCTCACTGGAGTTGACCCCTGTGTACCACTGACTTGTCCTCATCATTCTCTATGATGAGCACACCTATATACTCATATCCCATAATGTACACACAGACCACACCTATATCCTTTTGCATGTTGATGAATAAACAAGCTGTGTGCAGGGAACACACTGGTTGCAGCAGCAACAATGTTGTGTGTGAAATTAAAAGAAGACTGCCGCTTCATCTGAGATCATCAGAGCTATCACTCAATTGACTTGCTATGTAAGCTTTTTGACATAGTACATGCATACCAATTAATTCCTAATGGCATGCAACTCACCCTCTGCGTAACACAAAAATTATCTCCGGATCACACATAATTCTTCTCACAAGCATCATGCAATGCCATGTTCTACTATTACATGTCCCTCATCAATGATATCTGCGTACCTGTTTTGAAATTGGAGATATATTTGATAGGGACTTCTAGGAAGGAAGGAACTCGGATCCAACCCTTCGAGGAAACGAGAAATCGCGATCGCATGATATCACCTCTTACTTTTTTCCACAATTGAGAAAGCGGCATGAGACGTACCACCCGTGCTCATCCTGCGACAGTATATAAAAGCGTATCTGTGAAGGAGACTAAACGGTGCCACCCATTTTATGTCGCATTTTTCCATATCCTCGTCTGTCGATGTTTGAGCCCATTCATCAGACCGAAGGCTCGGAGAAGTGACGAGCCCTAATCACTGCATTATTGAGTCTTGAGATGAGACCCTCTTCCTTAAGCCACTCAATATCAGCCTCTGGCATCGACGACTACGTCTCCAGCAGAGCTATCACAAATCCGAGATATTAGCTGACAGTTGCTGAAGACTAATAGCGAGTATCGCAGATGCTGCCTAGGGTAGCACAGCCCAACTTGGGGCACTTGGGGCATGCAGCACTGCTTTGGCGTGAGAACATACTTGTCGACTGCAGCCATCGCGTTATGTTATTCGTCATAAACTCACTGCTGCTTTTGCCCTCGAACAATACCTTCTGGTCTCGAGATTGGCGTCGACGGTCCTGGACCCGGGACCTGTGGTTGCCTGGGAGTCCTAGCCTAAGTTACAGTAAATCGAAATTGAGATTGAGGCGCTGTCTAAGTTAGTGCTAGTAAGGGAATAACAATCCCGGCTATGGCTATTGCACGTCCACGGGGTTAACTACCCTGACCCATTTATTTGTCTGTCAGACCTCTCCCCCCCTCCAATCTCTCTCTCTCTCTCTCTCTCTATACTAACATCTGATTTTGTATTCTTTATTCCAAGTATACCATCTATCTACTCGTTCCTCATGCCTTCGGTCCTCGTCCGGAGAAGTGGCTACTTTCAACTTCGCGACAACGACAACGTTCAACCACTCACTGAGACCGATGTCATCCGCTCCAGAACTACCTCCCCAGACCAGCACTCCCACCCTTCCCTCCGCCATAGGTCAAGCAGGGTGTATCGTGAAATACACAGAAATTCTATCAGTCATACCCGTACCGTGGACGAGAGCGGCAGTTCTTCGTACAGCCCACTCCATACCCGTCACACAGTTCGTTCAGAGGGCTCTGCGAGCCCTCACATGCCACGGACTCCCAGCCATATCAACAGTGCACCCCATTCTACCAACGACGACTGCGAGACGGGCTCTGTGGATGACAAGAATCATAGTGATGACATAGTCGAGCATCTAGATGTCGTCGGTATGTTTTGCAACAGTCTTTGGTTCGACGGCTTGCCTTACTCGGTCGTAGATCCTGAGGTCGCCGCCGTGTCCACTCTTGCTAACGCATGCAATTCTCTGTTGATGTTCGTCGCCCTTACATTTCCAGAAACATCATACATTATTGATCGAAAACAGTCCCCCTCTTTCCTTCTATTCCCGGAAGCCCGTCGTCGTACTTCCTCAGACGATCCGTCAAGCCAGAGACCAAGAAACGTGTTCTAGTGATTCCATTGACGACGAGCTGGATCGTCACGTCGAGGATGTGCTCACCAAGAGAGACCGTCTAAGGCGTACAGCTCGAGGCGTATGGTCTTTCCTCAAGACCCGTATGTTATCATATTGCCTTTATCACTCCACAGATACTGACTCGATGAAGCTGTGGGCGTCAGTCATCTGTGATGCAATCGTTTTTATGGTTGTCCGATTGATGCTCGTCTCTTACAGATTATCACCGCTATCTATGGCTTCTTAGTAGGCAAGCTCGTCCCTCATAGTGTCACTCATCCGTTACTCAATATCAATGCAGCCTTTTGGGGTGCTGCTATCGTAATCTTCCTCGTCAAGATCATAAACTTTCACAATCCAAACACTCAGGGTGTCTGGGTGGAGATATCATCACAGGTCGAGAACGGTAATACAGTCTTGTTGTTTGTTTCGGATTCGTTCCATTGATGCCTATTCAGGCTTATTCACTGTTGTTGGAGTTGGCTTGATACCTTGGCGCGCCTCGGATACGTATCGTGCGTGTCCAATTCCTTATCCTCAACCAATCTCTCATTGTTCTGTCCCTGAAAAGGTATATACAAAATCTGGGCCTACAAACGGCGCACTCGTAAACTCCGAGAACAGTTGGGACTGCCGGAGCTATGTAATTTCGACGATTTACCCGATCCAGTTTATGACCCCAATTATGTGCATGTACTCACCGACGAAGAGCAAGCAGACCTACATCATCGTGAGCATGCGCTTTTCTACTTCTTTGATTATCTTTTACCAAGATCAAATTCTCTAAGAACAACAAAAATTCATGGAATCTCAAACGTGGTACCGCCCTCACGGAACAGAGACACATCGGGTAAGTGCTTAATTCTCATATGTTGATGAACTCACCCAACCAATCCCAATCTATACAGGCATTTCCAATCAAGTATGTTTTAAATCCGCACAGCACGATCCTAGCTCAAAATTTGAACACAACACAGTACCGCTCTTCTCATTTGTTGCCTCGTCGATGGGAACTCGATTTTTCAGGTAACAGCCATGCGCAGTGGGATGCGACGATGACTCACCAAGTCTGCTCTCACTGCATCAGATCATTCTATGCGGCACCATGTGGGGTCTTGATCGGTAAGGAAACACTATCTGCTTCGTTCCAATATCAGTAGCCTCACTAACCGCGTGTGCCCTTAACAGGTTTGAACGCCCCGCATGGTCTACCGGCACCCTTATTCCCGCGAGCTTCCTATGTGGCATAATGGCAGGAGTCTTCATTTGGCACGGTGGGCAGAAGACAAAACGCACGGAGCGCGTAGAGGACTCTTTGCGTCGTGCACTCGCTAGCGGCGACAAAAGCAAAATAGACAGCGTGGCCCGCGGTGCCGACGGCAAACAGCAGCCCTCCATGTTGCACAAGTTGCCAGACAGCCATACCAACCGTGCTAGCCGGGTTGTGAAATATGCTGGTGATGCACCCGCTTCAGAGCATGAATACAGCGACGGCGACCGTGTTATCCGACTGTCGACCGCCACCATAGATGAGGAGATGATAGTTCCCCGCCTGAGTGCTTTCTCAAATTGACCTTTCGATGGATTGAGATTGGCGGCGTCGGATGGTGTAACTTGTACCATTCTCTTGTGACAATGCTTAGGACTGACCATGTAATGCCCATCTTTAAAATCAAGTACTCGCTGTGGTAGATAAACTTTATTGTATTTTCCCAAAGCGGAGGTGGGCGATAAGACACCTGAAATATCCATCGTGACTGGGATTGGGCTCCGCTTCCTGACAAAGTGTCCGATAGCATGGAGCGAAGCACCAAGCGGTCAGCCCTTGGTCCTGCACCTTCGCAGTGGCTCACTCAAACAACCGGAGGACTGCGTAATCATCATCCCGCCGCAACTACCACCCATATCAAACAGGGCAGACTGCTGTTGAGAGCTCCGATAAATTAACCGTCATGTGGACGCTGTTGAAGCGCAAGGAGATACCGAATTAAGGGAAAGCTTTACGAGCCCAGCGGGCAGCGGCCACCAAGTTCTCCAAAGAAGCTAAAGCAGGACAGTCAGCAATCGAGAAAATGTGTTAAGACAGGATACAAACGTTTGGTCTCCTTCCAACTACGGGTCTTCAGACCACAGTCCTATCGAAAGGAATTATGTTCAGTGATGTGATCAAACGATCAGGAGCATAGCTACGAACAGGGTTGACGAAGATTAGTGAGTCTGGGATCATACTGCTCATTTCGACGAGACGATCACGAATCTCCTGCTCGCTAGGAACACGGGGAGAGTGAATATCGTAGATACCAGGACCGATATGGCTGGAGTAGCTGTATTCGCTGAAAGTGTTCAAGAGCTTCATGTCGCTCTTGGAAGACTCGATAGAAATGACATCAGCATCCAGTCTTTGGATGGAAGGGAAGATATCGTCGAAATCAGAATAGCAAAAGTGGGAGTGAGTCTGGACATCGTCCTCGACACCAGCAATGGCGAGCTTGAATGAGTCGACAGCCCACTTGAGATACGCTTCCCAGTCTTCACGGCGCAAAGGCAACCCCTCACGAATGGCGGGTTCGTCAACTTGAATGGCACGGATCCCGGCCTCCTGAAGGTCCATGACCTCGTCACGAAGAGCGAAAGCGATTTGCTTGCACTGGAGCTCGCGAGCAACATCTGCACGAGGGAAAGACCAGTTGAGAATGGTGACCGGTCCAGTGAGCATTCCCTTTATGGGCTTTTCCGTGAGGCTCTGGGCATGACGACTCCACTTAACGGTCATAGGACCGGGACGGCTGACATCTGAGACGATGATGGGCGGACGAACATAACTAAAAATTGTATCCAATCAGTATCTGCACGCGACAAGGTCGCTCGACCAACGTACCGAGAGCCGTAGGCTTGAACCCAACCGTTCTGCGTGAAGGCGAAGCCGTTCAGCAATTCACCGAAGTACTGGACCATATCGTTACGCTCGGGTTCACCATGGACCAAGAGATCCAGGCCGATTTCCTCTTGGCGACGAACCATTGTTTCAATATCCTTCTTAAGGAAGTCCTCATACTCCTCCTTCGTGATTTCGCCCTTAGTGAACTTCGCACGGGCTACACGAATCTCCTTAGTTTGCTGGGGCAGATTGTTAGTGAGATATCAGAGAATATCCAGTGGCAACTCACGGGGAAGGAGCCGATCGTCGTAGTGGGGAATTTGGGAAGGATAAAGCGGGTCTTTTGCTTTTCCTTGCGAACGGCGAATGGACTCTTGCGCTCCAGCATGTCAGGGGTAATGGCCGCAACCCGCTCGCGAGTCTTGTCATCGGAAGCGTTCTCAAACTCACGGCGCTTGGTAATGGAGACCCTGTTCTCTTCGATGGCTTGAGTAACCTCAGTATCCTGAGAACCGGAGAGTGCCTTGGCTAAGGCAGCTACTTCCGCGACCTTCTCCAAGGCGAAGGAGAACCAGTCCTTTTGCTCGGGTGTCAGCTTCGTCTCGGACGCAAGTGTGACAGGAGTGTGAAGAAGAGATGATGAGGTTGCAATGATAACACGGTCCTGCCCAAGGGCCTCCACAGCTTTCTGACCGAACACGAGGGCAGCGCGGAAATCAGTCTTCCAGATGTTCCGGCCGGAAACGACACCGAGAGAAATGACGACGCTGGTATGCTTGACAGCAGCAATGACCTCATCAAGTTGGGATGAGGGGGCACGGTCAAGGTCGATGTGGAGACCAGCGACAGGTAGTTTCGCAACGTAGTTCAAGTTGGAGTCAAGGCGGCCAAAGTACGTGGTAAGCATAATCTTGGGTGCAACAGCGGACAATTCTGTGTAAGAGCTGATGAATTCCTTGTCCAATGTAGCAGCCTTGTCGAGGATGAGAATAGGCTCGTCAACCTGAACCCACTCAGCACCAGCAACCTTGAGATCTGACAGCAACTGCTTGTAGAGCGGGAGCAACTTGGGCAGAAGAGAAATGGGTTGGAAACCTGTAGCAGCCTCCTTTGACGCCTTGCCAAGGACCAGGTAAGAGACAGGGCCTAGAACGACAGGGCGCGTATCAATACCCAGAGCCTTAGCTTCCTTATACTCCTCAACGGCTTTGTTAAAGTTGAGCTTGAAGTCAGTCTCGGCAGAAAGCTCAGGGACAACATAGTGGTAGTTGGAATCAAACCTGGAATGAGGATGATGAGGATATAAAATGTGGTGATCGGCACAGCGTAGCATACCACTTCTTCATCTCGCATGCAGGGACATCAACAGTCTCGGTCTGACGGCCGCGTCCCATGGCGAAGTAGACGTCTAACGGAGAGAGTTCATGTCCGATGTAACGTTTGGGGATAACATTGAATGCCGCAGAGTGATCAAGAACGTGATCGTAAAGAGAGAAGTCGCCACTGCGCACAGATGATCATTGATTAGAGAAAGCCAGAGCGACCACCTGAAGCAAAACGTGTACCTAGGAACAAAGTCGACACCCTTGGACTTGACGCTGGTCCAGCTAGCCTTGCGAACTTCAGCCGCAGATTGAGTGAGCTGCTCTGCAGTAATTTTGCCGGCCCAGTAGGCTTCGACAGCTTTTTTCACCTCACGATTGGCACCTGCGATTAATGGAGATGATACACCTGAGCCGTACGCGAAAGACGCTCATTACATACCGATGCGAGGAAAACCAAGGACACTGGAAGAAACCATTTGATGAGATACTCGACAGGCGGAAAAAAGACAGGGTGGTGGGAGAGATCTCAAATTCGCGAAAGAAATAGTGTTGATTGAGCGCTGGCGGAAGGTGCCGGAAACGATTTTGATTACAGCAACTTAATTCACAGCATTCCATCGGATCACCGTTATCAATGAAATCTGTATTGCTACTTGTTTTGCTCTGATATAGTACAGGCGAGGCGGGGGTGCTGGGAATGGAGTCAACGATCGGGTTAATCAAGAAGGAGCGACCAGTTCCACGGGCATCGATTGCAGTCAAAACAGCACAAAACATTGACTGGATACATGAACAGTCGCTGTAGCGTATCGCTTGAGATAGCCATTCGCTTGGTAACTTAAATCATAACTTTCTTCAACTACCTTTTCTTAGCGACATCATTCCCCATACCAAGAATAGAACAACGGTTCGTGAATGTACCAGGTCGAGCATATAATCTTTAGCAGATCTGTCCCAGCCGCTTCTTATCTCCCCAAAGGACTCAAATTCAGCGAATGCTACCAATGCTAGGCTAGAGGATGATGGCTTGGGGTCGGACTTAAACATTCATGCAGGATGATTTGATTATATTAAGTTGATGATGTACAAAGGTGACTAGATGCCTGCATCTCTACAAAGCTTTGAGTCTCTGAATCGCTTGGCGAATCAGTTGTGAAGGAGCGGAAGAGAAGCCTTTTGATGAACGAGGGCAAATGTATTCAACAGGTGATTTGTCTGTGACAGAAACTGGCCCTTCCTCATCAAGCAGTAGACTCGGGATAGAAGTGGCGGGCGCGGGTGCTGGATGTGTCTCTGGTGTGATGGGACCATAACTATCGGGAGGGGAGGTTGACGAAACGGCGGTAAGTGATGAAGTGTCGAACCCCGAGCTATCAGT
This sequence comes from Albatrellus ellisii, assembly GCA_003314395.1. Classification (NCBI taxonomy): domain Eukaryota; kingdom Fungi; phylum Basidiomycota; class Agaricomycetes; order Russulales; family Albatrellaceae; genus Albatrellus; species Albatrellus ellisii. The sequence continues at coordinate 29,481 of QLPN01006195.1, read as the reverse complement.
GCCAAGAGTGTCAAGAGTTTCTAGCCGGGCAGGAGAAGGAAGTCGAGAGTGACTGGAAAGAATGGGTCCATTTGGGGCACAACCCCTTGGCGGATTTGGTTCTGAACAAGCAGGAAAGTCCTCGAACCGAAATGGTGGCTTTTTTGCTGAAGCCTTCAGGTCAGCGTAGATTTGTGCGGCCGTCCGCACATGGTCGGTAGCATCGACCAGCTCCTCATCGGTCATGAAGAAAGTCTTTATGTCCATTACTTCTTTCCGGAATTCGGGTAAAGATAATCGAGAGAGTGGATTGATTGCGAAGACACGGCAAAGAAGGGCATTTGCTTCCTTCGAGATCGGCAACATTGTGAGCAGATATTGTGGATCTTGTAAAAATGAATTGAAACAAGGGTCGTCGGTCCGGGCAAGTCGCCAGGGATTTCGGCCGGATATCATATTGGTCAAAATGATACCTAATGACCAGATATCATTATGCCGGGTGGAGAAAGCGCTGTGTGAGAACTCCCGACCCATACATTCTGCGTCGAATTAGAAAGGCACAATTAAAGAACTGAAAAAAGCTTACCTGGGCTCATGTAGAAAGAACTGCCACATCCAAAATCTCGACTAACGGTGTCTTTGGTCGCCAGCCCAAAGTCTGTTAGGAAGACTCGCCCCTCATCGGAGCAGAGGATATTCTCAGGTTTGAGGTCGCGATGAAATACGCCTTTCTTGTGACAGAATTCGATGGAATCCAAGAGTTGGACGAATATCTTTTTCACGGATTCGTCGTCGCGATGGAATGCACATCGATCAGTGATGGCTCCGAAGAGATCGCCGCTCGAGCAAAGGTCCATGACGATGAAGATATAATGCTCGAATTCCAGAACGTGGTGCAAGGTGACAACGTTGGGGTGGGAGGAGACAGTAATATGATATGCGATTTCGGCGGCTTGCATCTTGTACCGGTGCGACTGAGGGCCTGCCCTCACCATGCACTTCAAGGCGTACTCTTTGCCATCTGTTGAATACACGTCGAGTGCGCGATAGACGGTACCATAGGCTCCAGAGCCTAGATTTTTCATAAGAAGGTAATTGCTGACAGTCTTTCCTGTGAAGTCAGGAGCAAGATTCTTCTTCTTATTTTTGCAGTGACCCATCGCGGATGAGTATGTAAGTTGAACTTGTGGAAGCAAGAAAAAAAAGAGATAGACGGCGTTGAAAGTGGGAAAGACTGAGGATATGCAAAGATATGCAAAAGCTTGAGACTTTATACCTTTGCACCTGAGGTGTGTCTAAGAAGGTCTTAGACACACCTCGGGTGCAAAGGCAAGCTTCCCGAACCCCCCTCTCCCTAAGCAGTGTCTAAGACGATCTTAGGAGGGGGGGGGGGGGTTCGGGTACCATACTGACTCGGAAAAGCGTCGAGCAGGGGCTGTTGAGTCACATGACCCAGACCAGATCGGGCCCAATGCACGTGATCTTGTGCCCACATTTTATCAATAAGTACTAAGTGCCGGCAATAGTAGTGCACTTTTCGTTAGTCAACGACTCGGAGCCCTTGACTCTATAACCAGTGCTCTCGTATGGGCCCACCAGTTGCTTATTTTTCGTGTGAGAGACATACTGAAAATCTGCACTAGCCAATGAGCTTCTGACATAAATGCTCATGCCTAGCCTCCGCTCAATGATTAGACGGAGTATCTGGACGGTCCGCAGTCGCCGCCATCTCATGAGCTGTAACGATCCTTAAGGGGTCTTAGATTGTCCACCTCGTCTTCTATTTCCTCCTCCCTACCAGCAGTTGTTCCCCATGTCCGATAACCCATCTTTCGTATTGCAAAGCATAGACGAGGTTGCATACGAAGAACGTCCCGTACCGCAAAGTGTGTGTTCTACTATCTCCCTGATCTTCACGTTGTTCACATCCTTACTATCTGGATCGAAGTTGGTGATGACGAAGTGCTCGTTGAAGTGAAAAAAACGGGTGCGTTTGCTTCGGCTGAAGTCGCAATCCTGCAACCTGTTTCTTATCTTCCTCTTCGCAGGCATATGCGGATCTGATGTATACCTCGCACAAGGCCTCATCGCATGTTGATCTTACCTTTCTCATTAGGTACACTACCTTGCTCATGGTCGCATCGGCGAATGTGTTGTACAACAACCAATGGTGCTTCAGCTTTCGACTTAAGTGCTTGTGTTCAGCACTGATACATCATACCCAGGTTCTTGGTCATGAATCTGCCGGCGTAATTAACAAGGGTAACCATAGTCTGCTCGAAATGATTGAAAAGCTGAATATCCTCACTTTCCAGTGGGTAAGAATGTAAAAAGTGTGAAGCCTGGGGATCGGGTGGCCATGGAACCTGGTATCTCTTGTCGCCGATGCCTCGACTGCAAGAGTGGTCGTTATCAGGTAACCTCATTCGCAGTCATCCAACGGCAAATTAGGGTTGACTTTGTTCTCGAAGTTGTGTCCTGACATGATTTTCGCGGCTACACCTCCGCACAATGGCACCCTCGCACGCTACTATCGATTGCCAGGAGACCTTGTGTATCATCTTCCAAGCCACCTGACTTTGGAGGATGGTGCATTGGTAAGTATTAGATATTCAACGTTCAGCTTTGTACTTATTCGAGGTCTAGATGGAACCTTTATCTGTTGCCGTTCATTCAGTTTCTACACTCGCAAAAGTGCAACTAAATCAGGCTGTGGCTATTTTCGGTTGCGGACCTGTCGGTCTACTTTGTATGGCCGTAGCGAAGGCATTAGGAGCTTCTCGCATCATCGCCGTCGATATTGTTCCTAGCCGGCTTGAGTTTGCCAAGTCATTTGCAGCCACCGACTCTTTCAAGCCTCCAGCTCTAGAAGCAGGAGAGACCAACATCGCCTACTCCAAGAGGTCTGCAGCACTTCTGAAGCAAGAACTTGGCATCGAGGAGCGTGGAGACAAAGCCATCGACCTCGTTCTTGACGCCAGCGGTGCGGAGGTATCAATCCAAACTGCACTCTTCATTGCTAAGGTCGGAGGTACCTTTGTACAGGTATGTGATTCCTCTTCGCTTCTGAACCTGATTGTGATAGTCGTTCCTCAGGTTGGCATGGGACAACCCGAAGTCACAGTTCCAATTACACTTATGCTCTCAAAGGAGCTTACAATGAAAGGCTCCTTCCGCTACGGTGTACGTCTCTGCACTTGACGGAAGATCCCTAGCTATACTTATACTCAAATGTTTTATGCGAAGCCTGGTGATTACCGCCTTGCTATTGCACTTGCCGCACAGCAGAAGGTTGACCTTAAACCATTGGTTACGCACAGGTGGGAGATGTGCCTCTCTCTGTGGGATCCATCCAACTAAGAGTTGCGTTCATAGGTTTGCTTTTGACGATGCAGTGAGAGCTTTCCAAGCCACGAGGGCTGGAAAGTCTGATGATGGGCGGGGGTTGATCAAAGCCATCATTTCGGGACCCGGTGTTTCTACGGATGCAGCTTGATTGGGCTTAGTAATAATTTCGAAGCCAAGGGCTTGTGTATCACACCTCGATGGTTGAAATTGTAAAATAAGTGGAATGCAAACAAGTGGTTCATCGTCTTCCATTTCAACACGACCCTATTGGCTTCAATCAGGGATGGTATCATTGAGTCTAGATATACGTGTTGTATTTTAGGCTGTCGAGCTCGCTCCATTCGCCCGATACCTATGTGATTATTCCACCCTTGTGATCACCTTGTGATTATTCTTGCAGCCTAAACCTGCAGTTTGTTACTTAGGTTAGGTGTTTAAATGCGTTGTATGTACGGAAACGCGCCTTTAGCGCGTTTGCAAGAATTTTTCCTCTCTTCTTCATCTGTGCGGTGCTCGTATTTCAACAATATGCTACCTAGAGTAACGAAACGACCAGTACTTAAGTCGCGCCCGCGACGCCGGATTGTGCCACGAACGAACTTAACTTGAACTCGGACTGTACGTCTTGGAGGCTACGATAACATGCCATTCAACACACGCAACGCTTATTACTTGCGGGTTTCCGCTTCCATAGTCCTACCCCTATATGTGCGTCTGAATCAAAATCGCTACGCTTGTTCTGGTCTCATCTTCAAGTTGGTATAGCTGTATCTTGATGAAAGACACACTGAATGGATGTCTGATCGAGTGTTACAACATGTCTTAGAAGATCTGAGATCAAGGTCAGAGACCTGTGCTCTCTTATCCGTACTTTGGTCAAGATAACCAATGTGTCTCTATAGAATCATGCCGAAACTGAATGCGGAAGCCAATGCGACAAAATGCACTGTGGATGTGCACCGAGGAGGCAAGGCAGGGTACATACTAGAAGTTCGTTTGTTGACTGTAACCTGGCAGACTCGTATCAATTTGCGTATTTCTTTCGCAAAACCGAACCTCATTCAGTGCTAATCAAGGTAACAACGTGGTATCTAGTCACTCTACTTTTCATTTTTGACTGGTTTCACATTAGACAAGAAATTTCGTGGTGGACCCCAATCCCCCGCGTCCTAATGTCCCCTCTTCCGAGTCTCGATCGCAGTCAAGAAAACGGAAGATCAGATCTTCCAACAAACCGAGCACAACAGAACGACGAGCCAAAGAATTGACAACCGGAACAGCGATAAGGGCAGGATCTCAAGATGACGATGATTTTCACGGCGGAGACGAGGACGGCGAAGTCGCTGTCAGCAAAAAGGATATGAGTATTGGTGCTTCACGTTCGCGTCGATCTTCTCAGTCTCGGAAGGCCATCAATTACCGTGAAGATGCTGAGGAGGACTCAGACATTCAAATGGGAGAGGCGATTGATTCAGAAGACGAACCGAGACCCAGCCCAGACAATGAACGGGCCGAGACATGTGTCGTAACAGGGCCAGGCGCCGATTCGGATGTGGAACAGGAGTCAGGTCACAACCCTCCCGACACAATCACAGTAAAGAACGAGCCATGTGATGTAGATGCCGTATCGACGACGCCAGCCACCGATGCCTGTGTTGATGCTACAGTCCCGCAAACTACGATGCACATTGAAATCGAGGATGATGAGGAGCCAAAGCCAAAATTATCTCTGCAGCTCCAATTCCAGGGGTTTTCCATCTCTGAGCGCTGCCTGTGTGTTGTCGTTGAACCTTGGCCCGCTGTGCGATTCACATCCCGCGCCTCAGTTGCTCCAGCATCAAGTGCGAGAGCACCTAGCGTCTTATCTGAACCTGCAGCTGGCCAGAGGGCCCAAACCCCACTCTTCCTTCCTGACTTCGACAGGGGGCAAAACGTGACACCTGGTCCATCGAGGTTGGCAAAAGTGCTTCCACCCGTTCCTCTATTCAATGGCTCGGAACAGGCGGGCGAGATTGACATGGGGGGTGATTATGGTGATAGCGTCAGTTTGATGGAGTTCAGTCAGCACTTGGCCTCGACACGTGACCTGGCGGGTGCGATGGAAGATGATGACGAGTTTGACGGCGCAGTGTTGTTCGCAGACGCAGACGAAGTTAGAGAGCTGTGACATGTAAAAAAAGCATCTTATTTTCCGTGAATATAATCTATGCCCGCCCAATCTCTCGCAGAATTTCCTGTTTTCTTGACTCATTGACCACTCGGAAACCTGCCGCAGCCATCTCGAATTGCCCGTGGCCCCCAGAAAGCGCACGCAACTTAGTCGAATAATCTAACATGCGGCTCAAAGGTGCCAGAGCATGGATAGAGCGTCGTGGACTAATGGACTGCGACTCCCCAAATCCAAAGGACGTTGAATTCGGAGACAACCAGTTTGGTGGTATATAGAGCCCATCCGTACTGTAGGGCTGAAGGTCGTCGCCGTTCATCGACCATCCGGAGCTGGCAAGGTCGAGAACCTCGCTGCCACGTTCGGTCAGATCCTTCACTACCTTGCCAAGAGAGTCTTCGCCCACAAAGATCCGCAGCTGAACGAACGGTTCCATGATGGACCCCATGTCCCTCGCACGGATGCTGTTACGCAGGACGACCGCACTGGCCCCCGAAAGTATCGACACCGGCGCGTCTGGGGGACAGCTGAAAGCATTGACTGTGACGTGCAAACGCGAGAGAGGGAGCGATGAATGTGGTGAGTTTGACAGTGAATTCGAGATTCCGCGGGTAATATGGGTCCACGGATCCTGGGCATCCTGGAAGGAGTCAGAAAGAAGTAGTGGGCGGCCGCCATCCCGTAGTACAATGTTTCCGTCCCAGGAGGGATCACCAGTCTCACCTTCGTCCAGCGGTCGCAACGAGAGTGATATGGACGCGGTGACCGACTTGCCTGCTGCAGTGGAGGTCCAAACATCAGACACGACTGTCTTTGGTTCACTGGGATGAAGGCTCTCGCGATAGCTGACGCGGCGTTTCCCAAATTCGAAGCGAGCGTTGAATTCATCCCTGAGTCGTCCTTCAATGATTTCCAAATGAAGCGCGCCGAGTCCCTGGACGAGTAATTGACCATCTTGTGTCTCAACTCGGACAGAGGGATCCGTGCGTGTCAATGAATGCAGCGCGTCCGATACTGGCCCCAGATCGGCGTGAGACTGGGGAATCACAGACGCAGATATGACAGCTGGTGGAGGCGTGATATCCGGTGTTGTAGTTGCCTCGGCAGAGCCCAGAGAGGATATCAACACATCCCCCGTTCGAGTGTGCTTGAGTCCAAGAATGACACCGACCGATCCAAAAGGTAAGCTATCGACCTCTTCTGCCTCTGAAGCATATAAGAGCAAAAGTTTGGAGGCTCTTTCTTTCACGTTTCGAGTCGAGTTCACAAGGACACTTTGTCGTGTCATGGTACCTAATAACCATGTCAAAATCGGAAGAACCACAAGACGCGAAAGGACTGACCGGAGTACACCCTAACGAACGTCATCCATCCTTTCCGTCTGTCCCAAGCAACCTTCCATGCAAGGAGACGAATAGTCGTTTTGTTTGTTTGTTTCTCGTGGTCAACGTCCAAAGGACTAGCTAACAACTCGCCAGCATAGTCCATCAACAATTCTGTCCCAACGTGTGCAACAGCCGATCCGCAGAACACAGGCAGAATGTCCGAGCGCAGGGTCGCGGTGCGAAGGTGAGGAAGCAGCTTCGACGCGGGTACTGTCAGGTACGCTGAAGGTGTTGACGGCAGTGACAAAATGTCCTTCATCAATTCATCAGAAAACATGCATAGGTTTTCGATGATTGTGGTGCGTGCTAGCAACAAATGGGAAACAATAGGATGGGAAGAACCGAACACAGCCATGTCCTTGAGGGAATCTGCATCAGAAGGTAGGGCGTATCTAGATGATGCACCCTCCTCGTCCCATTTCCACAGTTCCCATTTGATAAGGTCAATGATGCCTCGGATTCCCGGTTCGGCTCTGGCATAGTCATTTGCGGAGAACGAAACAACGGGGAGCGTGACTGGCAATGGATTCGGATGAAGGCGGTGCGTCAGGAGTGAGAGCGTTGAAGAATGATATGATGCTCCTGGCCGATCTAGCTTATTCATGAATAGTAAACGGGTTGGTACGCCATATCTAAGACGATTGACGGCGTTAGCAGGAGGGTATTGACGGAAATAGCTGGCCCACCTGCATACCTTTCTAATTGACGCCAAACACCTTTGGTCTGGGCCTCGACACCTTCGACAGAATCTATGAGGACAATGGCCCCGTCCACGACACGGCTTGCACTTTCAACCTCCATCCCAAAATCGGCATGCCCAGGGGTATCGATTAAATTGAAATTCCAATCTTTCCATTTGACAGGGATACTAGCGGACTGGATGGTTATGCCACGCTCGCGTTCTGCAGGAAGAAAATCGGTAATAGTGCTGCCAGTATCGACTGAGCCCGAAGTTGAAAGGTACGAGGATTTCAGAAGTATAGACTCCGTTAGTGTTGTCTTTCCCGAGTCTGAATAGGATCGTGGGTCATGATACGATATGCAGGCAAAAGGGATGGAGTACCGATGTGAGCCACAACTGCGAGGTTGCGGGTTTTTGAAGGGTCAGAAGCAGCGGTGGATACAAGTCTGCGACATGAGGGTACATCTGATGCAAGACAGCGTCCAACAGAAAGGTGACACCGAAAAGATGACCAGATGGACATGGTCCACTGTTAGGCGTGGACGAGACGGAATATTTTTAGCAACACTATTGTAATACAATCGTTGTTGTCAAACACCAGCCGTGCAGTCGGCTGACATCTTGCGTCCATGGTGGCGGCAACCATTTTTGTCACACGTAGTTAAGGTCTGTGAAGGAGACTATATTGTCGTACATCAGCCAAATCGGCCTGGCCACACCAAGCAACCACTGTATTTTTTATCCCACCAACGCTTTCCAGAGGCACATCGATTTGACACAATGTAATGTCATAAACTATCATCTTTAGCGATTAATTACCCCATTAAGGTAGTGTGAGGCACATTGAGGAAGGCTTACGCGAGCGTCTCCGTTCACACGTACGTCAGGCCCTTAGGTCTCTGCGAATGAACCAGCGTGAAGACTCTGGATTCGAAGGGACGAAAATAATAACCCTCCTGGTACAAGGTATCTAATACTGTATAGCTCAGGAAAAATATCCCTGAACCCGCTCAGACCAGACAAAATGAAAGGTGGAAAGCGGAGAGTCACAACAGGCCAAATTGACAATTGTCCCCACCAATCTGGAGGCTATCATAAATTGGTCTCGCAGAATTACAGAAATCCTTGAACTGTAATGGGGTCTTTGGGCTAGAAAAATAAGAGATCGGACGAAAGCTTGCATGTCTAGTTTTGGTGGTACAAAATTGGTGGTGCTTTGGTTGCCGGCACCATATATACTGGCAATAAACCATGTCTCTCTCCTTCACTCTCATCTTCTCTTCATGGCCTCTCAGAACGATGTCCCTGCTGGTTTTGACGACCGTCTCCACCAAAGACAGTCTTTACAGTCACGTCCCCTGGAGACCATACCTACTAACGTTGTTAGTTCTCCACGCGGGAATATCCCGAACACGCCATTCACAGCTTCTACCATTTCTTTCGTGCTTGGATCCATATTTTCCCTGGGTCTCCACACATTCCTGGTCGGGGGCTTCCCGACATTTTGGTGGTCTACCCACCAGCTTGGCTTCTTCTTAGCCTCCTGGGCTGCCTTCCATTGGGGAGAGTTTGCGGTCACAGCGGGGTGGAACAGAGAAAAGTGTAGTGTGGATTGTGAGCATAACACCGATGCAACCTCAGTAAAGTGACCTAACATATCGTGGTGACAGCCTTTCTACTTGACAATGGCATGCTATATCATGTTGCCAACAGCGTCGCTCTTTTTGAGTACTTGGTTGTACTGTACATCAACCCGTCGTCGAAGGCGTACCCGTTGGTCTCTTCTATTGGTATACTATTTTGTGTTACACTAGTTTGATAACTTACATGAATTATATATCCTAGGAGTGACCATGGTAGTTTTTGGGCAAGCGTTGCGATCTTCTGCCATGGTTCACGCTTCAACGAACTTTTCTCATGCGCTTGTCCGTAAAAAGTCTGAATCACATCGCCTTGTGACGGATGGCATCTATGCGTTGGTGATCACCTCGAACTCTGGTCTTACAAATGTTGATTGATTCAAAATTGCTAGGTGGTTCCGTCATCCGTCGTATGCCGGCTTCTTTTATTGGGCCCTCGGCACGCAACTTGTGTTGCAGAATCCAGTAACCTTTGTGATATTCTTCATTCTACTATGGCGCTTCTTTTCTCGAAGAATCAGAGGTATGACGAGATAGTCATCATGTGTAGTCACTCCCTGACATCATTCACTCTAGCGGAAGAAGCAGTACTGGTAGGATTCTTTGGCAACACATACGTAGACTACCGTCGCAAAGTTGGTACCAAGATACCTCTGATCTAATGGTTACAATAGTACCTGACACGCTCAGGTTGCTATCAGAGTATCCTTGTGCAGAGATAGTTGTGATAAGACACATGTATCATTGAACGCATGACAGTTGCCATAGAAAATAACCACCCCGCGGACATATGTAGCATGCACGATTTGATAGTAGCCGGCATACGTCACCTTGGGCCCTCGCCCACCGCTCAACTATCCTGCAGAATGGTCGTCTTGTCTGAGACGTAGATACCATCCAAGAACTTTCGAATGTCTTTGTTCCGTACTCGACAGATACCCTGGATAGATGCCGCTATAGAACACATCAGACGCTATTGCAGAGTCAAGGCAACGCAGAAGGCTGTACCGGACTGTGAGACGTTTTGAATGTCTGCGCCCTCCAGTATCAGTTCGTCCTTTTGAGCCTTGCTCTCTGACACTGTCACGCCGTCTAACATATCAATATGGCGAACGGTCTAACGAGATATTAAGCACGAAAGTCAGAGGCACTCAATACAATGATTCGCGAACCTTCTCCCCCAAAAAGTTCCGGATCTCCAATGCACGTCCACCATCCTGTACGATACAATTGATTGGGAAATGAGCGTAGACAGTACGCATTTTGTAGAGGAAGCCCTATGTGATGTAATCGTAGCACCGAGAAAAGTGAGAGAAGATTGCTCAATGTACGAACCTTAGTTACGCCGGTGACCATGTTCTCAATCAGTGACCTGATTGTCCGCAGGCAGGCGACATGTTTACGGCCGCCTTGCCATACAGCGAGCATGACTTTGTTCGTCTTGCCCTTCACGATGCGGATGTCCATGTTAACGTGACGAACGTTCTTCGTGAGCGTGGCCCTTGGGCCGGTAACAGTGATAACCCGAGACTTGATGACGATGGTGACATTATCGGGGATCTCGAGTTCTTCAGTCTTGAGGACGTCCCGCATCTTGAAAAAGGGTATCAGCGCATCCCCCACAGTTACATCAGTTGACCGCGCATCGAATCCACCGTCCCAAGTGTCAAATTTCCTCATTCCAAGTCACTTAACGCTCACAGAGTCTCTCTGGGCCCTAGATAGTCTAAAAGAGAGTATGGATAATGACACTCACCTTCGGAAATGTATGCTTCGAGGTTGGCCGGGCAGTGTTGGCGGCTTGAATTCGCTGTGGCGGAGAATTGGGTTTGTCTGGCGGGGTTTAAATTTTGGCCTTATTTACGGACTTTCGAGCGTTGTCAGTCGTTGGCCCCTTGACCTCTACCCATTAGTTACTACGCTGACACGTACTTCAGTGTTGCATATCCATATCCCTTTCTGTAAGATTCTGACTGAACAAGACCCGCTCTACGAATACCACGGTTACTCTTGAGGGTATTCGAGTTCAGTGTCCTGGCCCGCTCGTCAGCATTGAGTCACAGCAGGCCGATCATGTACCCTCAGAATTCACCCTTTGGACAGATGTCCTATTCAACACAGCCTTTTCCTCCTCACATCCCTCCCCCATACCATCATGGGTTGTCCTCTTCTCTATACATGCTTGATCCCACATCTTTTCGTCGCGAATATACGGCCCGCTTGTCTGAATTGACGGTAAACTCGAGGCCAATTATCCAGGGTCTTTCGATGGTCGCGCAGGAATGCTCCCGTTGGGTTGATGTTGTGGTACAGTGTATCGAAACCCACATTCGAAAAGTGAGTAGAATTGTTTTTTTTACAACAGTTCAGCTACTGGTACCCTACACGAATTGCGAGATCGACCAAGTCGTCTTAGTTTCCGATAATGGGTTTTGGTAGCAGGAATAACATAGATACAAAACTAAAAACTAAAAAAGAACCCTTGGCTTTGAGAGCCTCCGCATGGCAGCGAACGGGGAATGCGAGTTGGAGTAATCGGTGGCACCGTGGCATATAGTCAGCCTTTCATGCTCCGTTTTGTCTTTCTCCGTTGTGTCTCATGCTTGGCCACGTTGACTAATCATTCTTTTGCGCGCTTGCTCGCTAGGTACCTTCTTGGATGAAGCTCCCTGCCTTCTACCTCCTTGATGCTGTATCTAAGAATGTCTATAACCCATACGGTCGCCACTTCGCCCCCATAGTCTCTACCCTCTTTGTAGAGGCATACGCTCAGGTTGACCTCGCCACCCGCAACAAGATGGAGGAAATGCTTCTGACTTGGCGTACTGGTGCTCCCAATGGCCGAGAGCTGTTTGGCATCGGTCCTCAGGTAGCAATTGAACGAAGGATATGGGGGTCCGGATCTGACAGCGATGTAAGTGTCGTTTTTCCACACATTGCTGTGTACAAACTTATCATCTTTCACCACTAGTCCTTCAGTGCTGCGGGGTTTGTCACTAAATCGCAAGTTATCAGTGAACTCGAATTTGCGCTCGGCCAAAAGGAGAGGGCTCTTCAAACACATCCCTGCGACTCGCTGACACAGAGTCATGTTGATATTCTCCAACAGGTTGGCCCAGTTGTTATCATTTCGCCTGACCCAGTACTGAAGTCTCCTTTAGTTGCGCAAGCTTGTCGAGGTTGGGGTGTCCCAAGGAGAGCTTTGTCAAATCCTTACACAGTTACGTAGTCTGGCTCGGCCTGTCGTTTCTCCACAAACTCTGCCTTCAAGCAAATATACCTCTCCGGCATACCTACCCCCCACAGGTTATCCACCACCTGTCTCGCAGCCTGCTCCTGATAGTCTTCCCTCTGTTCCTCTTCATCAATCATCGTCCTCACAGCATCCGTCTGAATTGTATCCATCATTTACACACGCAGAGATACCATCTGTAGAGTCAGCACCCGCCCCCACAGTGGCAGATCTCTCAAACGTGTCCATTGCCGTTCCTGACATCTCAAATTTACATAAAGCATTGATTAAAGCAGGTGTTGTTGCGACAGGAACGCCCACTATCACTGGTGTAAACCTCAAACCTCAGGACGTCAAGCCGACAAATACCGGTTCAAGTTCGGGAGAAGCGAGAACATACAGGGATTCTATTCTGGCCGAAGACATTAAGCTTTCGAGCGCGGATATCCTAAAGTACGCTTGATTATGTTGAGTGCTTTCTCTCACTAACATTTGCCATAGAAAACGCCCCAGATTAGTTCACTTCGTATACAACCGTTTGCGTGTCCAATGTAAGCAGTGCGGGATAAGATTCACTGAGTCAGCATCAGACAAGAAGAAGATCCAAGACCACCTGGACATGCATTTCAGACAGAACCGGAAAGCCAACCAAAGCGTCGGTCGTGGACATAGTCGGAGTTGGTTCATTAATGTTGAGGTATGCTTTCGTTCAGATGGTGTCGTTTGATATATGCTTATCGGCATTCTTACTTAGGATTGGACTCGTGACTCGTCATCAAATTATCAGGGCAACGGCACTACAGCTTCATTGCGCACACCAAATGCGATGGCGGCAGCAGCAGCAGCAGAGTCAGCAAAGCAGGATGAGGAACTGCGGGCACGGTTTGTAGTAGTACCTCCCGGAGACGAGGCAAAGCCTGTGGCATGCCCGATATGTAAGGAAACATTGAAGTCAGAGTTTCAGGAGGAAGATGAGGAATGGGTGTGGAAGAATGCTGTGAAATTGGATGATAGGGTATGTTTTCCCGTATCTTGCTGTTCGGTATGTATAATGACGAGGTTCATGAACAGATCTATCATGCAACGTGTCGCGCGGAGGCGCTTAGTTCTGCTAGTTATTTGGCTGCCCGACTACGGAATGACAGTGCGGGCCGGAGTCGTTCCGGCACACCTGAGGTCTCATCATTCCGTGTGACACCACCACGAACAAGATTCCCTAGATCAGAGTTCCTTTCGCCAATGTTGAAGCTAGCCGGTTTTAAACGTAAGGCTGTTTCTGATGCAACAGTCAAGCTTGAGGGTGATGGCTCTCCGCCTATGAAAAAGATGGCCACGTCTGTACCTGCATGATGTCGTATAGGCTGTTAGGGTGTGCATTCTATTCTTGTTTGTTGTTTTTTTGTTTTTTTATTTCCTTATTATCCTTGAAATATTCTACTTGTAAATTACGCACAATGCCAGTGTTTTATTTATTGGCGATCGACCTCATACCTTGAAAACGGCTAGCATACAAGAGATATTAATAGCGGAAATACTACATTGCCCTTGGTAGAGGGTGCCTGCTGGGACTGTCACACATCAGTAAGGGGTTGGAGCGAAAACCAAAGCCGAAGCCGATAGCAGTACTATGAAAACAGTAGTAATTTGGTGAGAGAATGCATAAGGAAGAAAAAAAATGGCAGTAAACACCGACAGTAATGAAACAAAAGCAAATCAGGGAGGATCGGATGCGTGGCGAAAACCAGAAACCAGCGAGACGAGATAAGGACAAAGCCTCCTATTGCCGGGTCCGAGAACCTGTCGTCCAGGGACCCACTATGGCGGACTCCCTGCACGACACCTTAATTCAGCAATCCTACAACATCAACTTGGACACTGAAAACAAAACGGTAAGGGTTCAGGACTGCGCGGAGTCACGAAGCCTGGACGCGGTCCAGGCCCCAGAGGTGGTGAGCGTTGCCAGGCAAAAGATAACCTGCACGGAATCAGAAAGCAAGTTAGACGCGGCCAAGGGGTAAGGAGCGTCTACCAAGGACATCTGAGGCAGTGGATTAGCCCAGTATAAGCATATTTAATTCCGACCTCGTTTATAGTCACAGATCACATTCTTTGTAGGAACGTTCTAGGTTTAAGGGTATCATTTTTAGAATCGAATCTATGTCGGAGCATTCAGGGGGCCTTGACCTCATTATTCTTGTGGACTAGGATTAAAAAAAAAAAGGTTTGTGAAAGAGATTGACACACTACACGATCATAACCCACACCCGACTATTACCGACACTCCAAATTAGCTCCAAGCTCCTGACTCGCCTACGCTATCTGTCGCTCAGTGCCCGACACTAAGTCGCCGGCATCATCGTACCCAATCTGAGCCACTACGATACCCCCCACTGGGCGTGGAGTGCGTCTTAGCGTTACATACTATACATAGTAATTCACTTGTATCATGCCGAATTAGAGAGCCACTTCTGCCTCATGTGTGGTCAAGTTTGACTGTGGCTTCTCAATCGTCACACCAGGATTGGACTCATATCAGAGTATTCACCAGTCCTATAACCCTTAGCACTTGCTGGGGTTGGAAATCGCCGCCACATCTCTTTCAATTCCCCACGAGCCTGTTCATTTGTTTGCCTGCCATCTAGCACGAACGTGCTTGCAACTCCCAATCTCAGCTTGACCTTCGACAGGTCCCCCGGATGTCGTTCGCCGACCCATTACGGCAATCATACTACGGCGACTATCCACCACAGCACCGCGCTGGGTCCTCTTCGAATTCCAGCCCAGGCCTGAGTAAGTGACACGCGCACTTTCATGTGACATAGAGAGGGAGACATTCATAGCCATACCACCTTGCAGATCTATACACTGGTTCCTCTCATGCTGATTCTGCAAAATATGGGCAGCTCATCGATGCCACACTTCAGCGTGTGGATGAAGTGGCGAATCAGGATATCGAGATGGAGGTATGGACATCAATGATGCTGGCATACCAGTTCAATCGCTGAAATACGAGCAGGCATCCCTGACAGAACACATGACGTACCTGGTACTCGACACCAATGTCCTGATCGACAAGCTCGATATGCTGAAGCATTTCGTTAATGATATCGAATCATCATTACTCTCTGTACTCGTTATCATTCCCGGTATTGTTGTTACAGAGCTAGATAGGTACGCATGCTTCCATTGCCCCTCCAAGCCAGCCTGCATGCAGAGCTAGATGCTCAATTCAACACAGACAGAAGAACCGAGAAAATATTTCCTGGGCAGCTCGACAAGCCTCTACTTGGTTACTCGAGAAAGTGAAGGAGCGACGGTCCGTCAAGGGACAGTCTCATGAGGAGACTTGCAAACGATCTGGGAAATGGAATGTTAAAGACCCAGGAGAGGTGAGAACACATTGTTTTGCGTTGGATATCATCAAGCTGGACTATACCGAATGTCACAGCGGGGTAACTATGAAACCGGGGACGACTTGATCGTGGATTGTTGTCAATATTTTACGAGCCTGTCGAATCGCGGGCACCATGGACGAGTCGTTTTGTGCAGCAACGACAAGATACTGTGCTTCAAAAGCGAAAGTAAAGGTCAGGTCTGCAGTAGATCTTTTTGGTCACCGAAGCAACCAACGCTGGGACCGTAGGCATCGCAACAGCCAGCCCTGTCCATAATTGGAGTAGTCGCGAGCTTGCCAGATCATTGTGGGGCGGGAGTGGCGTCGATATTTCCCAGTTCGACGCATATCCGTCATCCACGGCTCGACATGCAGCACAGTCATCGGTTTACAAGTCTGAGATTGCACGGATAAAGGACGACGACAAGATGGACATCGATGATACGGCAGATGGAGTGCTATATCCGACTGCGCCAAGCCACCCACTGGATGTGCTGCATTTGGAGGTGATCGACCACTTTTCTCGCCTGCTAGTGGAGCTCGTTAACCGGATAGGCGGTGACGAAGTGCTGCGGACGGCGACTGGAAGCGGGACGATGGAATCGAGATATGCTCCGAGTTGGGCCAAGACAGCATTGACGGAATGGACACCAATAGAGAGCCTAGAGTACCTGGGGACGAAGAAACGGCTACGAGTGAGGCAACCAGGACTGGGGGTGTTTCTTCTGACGCCGCACAACCGGGAACGTGGGTGGAGGCGGGGGCAAGACTGGTCAAAGCGTGATTGGGAGGTCGCGGAGGAGGGACTGGAAGAGATAGAGAAAGCATTTGATGATAAGCCGATTGAGGAGTCTGTGAGGGTCTTGCGAGGGTACAGGGAGACGACGTTCCTGCGTCAGATGCGGCCGACGGGGACATGATAGGAGTCAATACCGACTCCTATGGTGCAACACCCGCGCTGCGAATAATCGTCACTCAAGAAAATGTGCGAGGAATATTACATGAGTTGTAGTTGTAGTCGAGGTTGTCACTGCTGAAAAGGAGATTGGAACCAGTGGCAAACCAAACTAGGAGAGGGTGACATTGGGCGTGTCCAGGATGGTTGGGCTGTGTAATGTGATCTTTTTTTCGTGCTCATCATTTTTCTCGTTGCCCGTCTTCAATCCCACACTCTCTCACAGCCATCATCAATGGCTTGCTGCTCTATCCGTAGGAGGACCCTCCATATATATTTATTCCTCCTCGCCCTCATCCTTTTGGGCACTGTTGCTGTCCTCTCATCAGTCTCTTATTACCTTTCCATCCCCACCGCCGCCTACATTACTGAAGACGAGCTTGGTGCCCCTTTCAATCTCTCTTCCCCATGGAATGCCTCGCAGCATGGAAGGGTTGAAGTCATCCCACGGATCCTCCATCAGACATGGAAGTCAGAAACACTTCCTGAGAGATGGAAAGGCATTTCCGACCAATGTCGTGAAATGATGCCCGACTAGTCTGTTTTCTTTCTTTTTCTCCTTTCCTTACTTTCCTGACTGAGAGTCTTCCTTTTCAGCAAATATATGCTTTGGACAGATGCAGGCTCACGCGACTTTATCATCGAGCATTATCCCTGGTTCCTCGATACCTTTGACTCTTACCCTTATCCCATCCAACGTGCGGACGTCATTCGCTACTTTGTTCTGCATCATTATGGCGGCATATACCTTGACCTAGACGTCGGTTGTCTGCGTCGCCTCGACCCTCTCCTTGCCTATCCTGTCATCCTCCCCAAGACTATACCTGTCGGTGTGTCCAACGATCTCATGTTCGCTGAGAAGGCCCATCCTTTCATGGCCCAGACCATCCATAGTCTTATCAGCTTCGACCACAACTGGATTTTGAACTACCCAACTGTCATGTTCTCCACCGGTCCTATGTTCTTGTCCGCCCAGTATGGCCGCTACAGCTCCTCCCATCCTGATACCCCAGGACTCCCCGCCGATGTTCGTATACTGCCGAAATCTTTGTATGGCAAAAACGCCAGGCTAGATGAGGCTCCTCACTCCTTTTTCTCTCATTTCTATGGAAGCAGCTGGCATTCGGATGATGCTGTCTTCATCGGTTTCCTGGGAGAATGGGGAAAGTTTCTGATGTGGATTGCCCTGGCGGTCCTGGTGGTTGGGGTAGCACGGCTCGTGTATACCAGTACCAGACAGCGAACGTACGGACTCTCAAAGATTGGTGGCTATGACGTCCTGTTGCCGCGATGGGTTCAACGCGACGGCCGCTGGCGCCTTGACCTTGGATGGATTTCCCTTCCTGGTCGCATGCCTCCTTCATCGATACCTGTTGTCGGTCGTCCCCCGAACAACCTCTCTTCAAGTCCCATCTCAGATGAAGAAGGCTTCGCATTATTACCACTGACCATCAACATGCAATCCGGGTCTCCATCTTCGTCAGACTTCCTTCCTACTGAAGGGAACTCTTCATCGGTGTCAGTGGCAATAAATCATGTCAGGAATGGTGTAGCGGGTTTACTTGGGCTGGGAAATACGAACTCCCATTCCGTTGCGCGCACCCGCACTCGTGCTCGCTCTCGTGGTGTTCTCTTCTTCCTTCCCGCATTTGCTTCGGGTGATAACATTGCGCTGCCTTCAGACGAGGAATCGTCCCACCCATCATCATCCACATCTGACATCTCTGCGTCACACAGTCGATCATCCGCGCTGTCATATCCAGCTGATAAGCCACAGACTGCCGAAAGTGTCGGCGCTGGCACATCTGTTTTCGCGTCAAATACGCCAGTGGACCCTGACCTTCCGCCGTATTCCGATGCTACAGCATCCTCCTTTCGCTCCTCATCAAGCTCTGACGCTGGCAGCTCACGAAAGGGCTACTCGAACATTACGCCCAAGGTTCTATAGTAGTAGCAATATCCACGCTCTAGGAAAATAGGAGGGGATTTCGAGTCTCGTTGCTCTATCTTATTGAAAGCCCTATAGCTATAATCAAGTCTCATTGCTGGTATGCTCGTATACGAACTCATCTCGTGCACAGCTCGTATAGACAGTGACACTCGCATACCCTCTCTTGTGTTGTTCATCACTATTGTTTATTTCCATTGCTCGCACAGTCAATTGCAGCAGGGCAAAACAATACCGGGACTGACATTTTCGAAGTTTAACCACACAATTACATAGCAGAAATGCCTAATCCTCATCAGCGTTGTCTAGGCACGGTTGTGTTCTAATAGGATAATACATCGATAAGGCTTGAATCTGGAACGTTCCTACTTGTGCTGCATTGTTGACTGAACTCTCTCTGACAGTGTCATTTTTCGCATGTTCATGGACAGAGTGAACATGGCTGCGGCACTGATTGCGTATGTGATTGACGGTCCAAACGTCCAGTACGAAGCGCATGCTGCAATCGAACCAGTGCGTCAGGCGGAAATCTCTAACATGCTCTGGGTGTGAACATACCTAGCAGTGGGCCAATTGCACGCCCTAGCTGCCCAGATGATCTAAACTCGCCTAGAGCCTTGCCCTTTGCCAGCTGCGGATGTTCTTGCTGCGCCGGCTTACCAGAGTCGGTGTCTGTGCTGGTATCATCACACTGTAATGATGCATGCGCAGTCAGTGAATTCACGACCGTGGCTGACGTCATGGCCATGCAGACGGCGGAACCCTGTAGCATCCGGAAAGCCAATGTGGGACGCGATGTCGTGAACTGCGGAAGAAGGGACAATAACACAAGTCCTGTTGCGCAGCTCGAGACGCCGCGACGGGCCATCTCTAGCTCCCCAACTCTAGCAAGCGCGCGACGGACATAGCCACCTTGGAGCACAGCGCTGATTATGCCAATAGAGCCGATAAGCTTTCCATTCTGCGTGTTGTTCCAGTCGAATACTGCGTGGATCGGGGATCGTGGATAAGCGATTTGCACATAGGGTTGAACATGAGGGGAGGACACGTACGATCGAACGTGAGGAACGTGAGCGTGAACTCGACTCCGGAAAACACTCCAAGGAACAGGAAGTGCAGCTTTCGTAGAGATTTGAGCACGCGCAGGCGCTGCTCCACACTCCTGACTATTGGTGGTGCGGACGCCTGTCCCTGTGCTGTAGCCTTGATCCCGTTCGTTTTCTCAGGCACCGCTTTGACAGTCTTGGACCGTGTTTCTGGCAGAGCCAAGATAAGGAATGCTGTCTCTGCTACAAGTAAGACCAGGGTAAGAATCGCTGGTGCGGCATAGACGTTGAGCTCGATGCCTAAAGAGGAACCTATTGCAACGGGCCGGGAGGCGAAGTAAGCGCCGATGGGTGGTCCAATGCAGAAACAAATGGCAAAGGCGACGCCCACGTGAGCAAGAGCCTTCGCGCGATTGGCCGGTGTAGAGACATCAGAGAGAATGGCGCTAATACATAGGGCATTAGTCGGCACAAGACTACGTGTTCAACAAAGGAATGTGACTTGCATGGCCAATTGGACATTGCCCTCGCTTAGACCCCCGATGACGCGAGATAGCATGTAGGAGGCGAATGTCGTACTCTGAACCCAGCTAGACCAGTTCTCGATGTAAGGACAAAACTAGTGCGGTTCAGATGGCGAACCCACACAAGAGCCGATAATATATTGCCAATCATCGTGATCAGGAGGACGCGCTTGCGGCCGTGCTTGTCCGACAGAGATCCGATGTATGGTGATACAAGAAATTGCAATGTTCTGGAAGGGCCGGACCATAAGCGCGGTGCATGAAATAGCAACGCAAAGCGATCCATACGCACGAGAAGACAGAGCCCATCAAGCCCCCTTACATGTAAGATAACTCATGAGCTGGAAAATGACAGAGTATTTGGATCTGCGACCTCACCAAGAAGTACTATGTCCCATCTCTGTGAATTATGTGAGGGACTGAAGAATTGGCCCCGGATGGCTGAGACGAGCCATAATGTGCGTGAAAGAAACCCGTGTGGGTCGGATGACTCCCTCTACAAGTCCGGAAAGTACGCCTAGATCAACCAGGGTAGCAAACAGATTATTGAAAGGTCTAACCTTGGTATACCATTCGATAATGCGAGGAAAGAGTGGTAGAGGTATAGTGAAGGCTGTGTCATACACATGTGCGAGTCAATGCCGCTGCCAACGACTGACCACATAGGTGGACATGAAACGGAACGCTCACCGAACAGATCTAACACCAGTGAGAAAAACACCACACGTTCGATTCTGCCCATTGCAAACAAGCCCGCGACCTGATTGGGGTGACTTCAGTTGAGGCTGAAAGGCTGATGTTTACTTGTGTATGTAGCTTGAAGCTACGCCGTTAATTCACCGTGACGAACCAGTGGTGCGGAAAGAAAGCACACTAGGTGAATGTGCCATGCTCCTTTATAATCTACGTGTGCAGCTACGTGGGCTACTGGTACCGTTGAGTGGTTTCCACGCGTAGAGTAGAAGAAGCCACACTCGGACGTGTCGACCAATCGTTGGGAGCCGAGCATTGTTCAGTACCCACGTCTCCTGCTTGCCAGTGCCTGCTCGACTTCCACGGTCCTCCTACTGGTACTCGCCAACTTTCTTTCCCGCCACACCTAGCGCACCTTCATGATGCTGCCTCGAATCTCAAGTCGATCGTGACATATACAATCATGAATTCTATGTATTTCTTGGCCTCCTAGCCAGGACGCGTGGTAGGTAGTCAGTCATTAACCAGATGAGTCTGAGTCATTCCGCCTCAGGCTCAGCATCAGCATCAACGACGTCTGCGCTGGCGTTGGCCACAGCTCCTGCCGAGCTGGAGCCCTCAAGCTCTTCTGCACCGCCTTTGTATTGTTGGTCTTCAGAAACTTTAGTCAGCCCTGTCTGGTAATGCGAGCTCGTCTCCGTTTTGGTCACCTCGCGCAAAGCCATCGTCGCGTATGCTGCAGTGCTGAGGGTCAGTCGTATCTGCAGCGCGAGAAACCGTCCGTCCGGAGTATCTGCAGGCGGATCATATCCCACCAGTTTGTCTTCGTCGGACTGCGCAAGCGATACATCCGGGTCGGTGTAATGCATGGTCGACCACGACAGCTCTTTCGGTAGGTGTAGGATGTTCCGGTAGGACCCACTGAGACTGTACTCTCTAGATCCGGGACTCAATCAACTTCCTCCACTGTCAACATAGCATGGCACTTACTTGTGTTTGCGATGGAAGTTCTCAGGATCTATCCCATCTCGTCGCAAAAACTCCTTGTATCGCTCTCCTAGCGCACCACCAGGGAACGCAACGTCTTTTCCAGGTAATGGCATGACCACGTCAAAGATGGAATACTTATCGACATCATCTGCTGTCAGCGCTTCGACCTGCGGAGGTTCCCATGGTTTTTTATGTCGCCTGCCTCCATGACCGGGCTGTTCATCAGCTTCTACAAACCGCAATGAACTCTCGAATTTTACGTAAAATTGGCAGGACAAACCTGCACTTGCGGCAACCTCTCTTTCTGGTATATCAACGTCCATATTGTCGTCTCCACTTGTAATTTTTCTCGTCTCGGATACAAAAACAAGGTCTCCCACGACAGGTTTTTCCGCGCCATATGTTCGTATGCGTTCCGATACTATGGCATTCCAGACATACGACTGGTACGCATGGACGTACATCAACCTTAGATTCCTCGGTATCTTATTATTGACAATGTAATTAGCTATTCATGTGACTTACCGTTAAGACACATACCGTTGATAAAGCGCCATACGCGTTACGGGTCTCCCCACCCTGTTTCCTGTAGCTCTCTAGAATACAACGTTCTGCGACGACGCGGCGCGGCATCAGTTCCAGTGCGCGATCAAGGTCCCCATTTTCAAGCCATGCGCGACGAGCGGCAGTTACATCTGGGTGCTCCCCAGGGCGTGTCCGCAAAATCAAAGAAACTGCACGGTGCCAGTCTGATTGTAGAAGGGCGAGGCCAATAGAGTGCGTAGGGATGGAGGCAGTGCCAAAACGTTGCATGCCTGCATAGACATATAGACATTCCAGCAAGGTATGTAACAACCATACGAGCCTCAACGCACCATAATAATTAATAAATCCGCGCTCTTTCATAGAGACCATGGCTCGGCTGAGCGTTTCCTCCGAATCGACCTGCACATTTCTTCGTGGTCTTCAGGGATTGACAGGAGAGCGATGGCAAAATTTGGTACCTCAATGTAATCACAAAAGCGTTTCCTTTAAGCATCCCCAGCTCTAGGGCCGCCTTCCTGTAGTTGAGATCCGCTATCCTGACACCATGCTCTCCGCGCTCTTGTACGGCCTCTTCCGCAGTGCGGCGATTGGGCACCCCGTTTGCAAGACGCCAGACATCTTCTGCAGTTTTCGCACCGCGACGCAGAGCAATGCGCTGAACTGTGACTCCGCGTTTATCCTTCGTCCCCGCAGTGGACAAGTCTTTGACAGAGACATGCAACGTGCGCGACAGGTACGCGAGCGCGTCTTGAGTATCTCGGTTTGTCTTTTGCAGCGTAAAGTGAATGTAAGGGGGATACGTGCCGCGAGGTGCACGTTCACGGCCGCCTGGACAAGCATGAATATCATTCTCACGTTAAGCAGAACAGCAAGCCTACCTTGATCACCACGGCCACCCCTACCGCCGCCTCGTCCGCCGCCACGACGAGTCCATCGAATAGCGACTTTTGACCCATCTTCACCAGCTGGAGTACTCAAGTCCGTCTCACTGTCTAGTTTCCCTCCAAAGAGCGTTCTAATAACTTGATGGAATTCTGTACGCGTGGCCTTGGACGCTATGGGCTACGCACAACAGAACAAAAATGGATCAATCTGGTCAGATTGAGACAAGAAACAAGTGTTTGACGAGGTACAGACATCTGATAAGACCTTTCTATGGTCTTCCCTGGCCCCAAGCCGTCCACCCTTCCCGCCTCTACCACGCCTTCCCCTTCCAGTACCCCCGCCCCTACCACGCCCATGCCCTCGATCTCTTCCCGGGCCATCGTCCAGCCCCACCTTTTCTGCATTCTCTGTTTCCTCCCCTGTAAGGCCCGATGTAGCCTTCGCTTCTGCCCGCCCTACCCAACCAGCATCGCTCACAAACGGGGGCTCAGGCCCTTCGAGGAATATTTGCTTCAACTGCGCAATTTTTTCTTCGGATAGGAAAGGGGACAAACGCATCGTGAAAGATTCAGGCCAGGGTTGGTTCTTTGTTGAATCTGAATCTGATTGCCCGGCTTGGGCTGCCACCTCTACAGACGAGTCGGTGGGTTGGTCAATAGGTGGTCCGTTTGAATTAGTGTCTGTGGAAGAAGGCTCAAGTGTGCTACCCTCGGCAACACTAGCTTCCAGCTCTGCATACACCGTATTGTCAACTGGCTCAGAAATGATAGAGGCATCATGAGTGGTCTTGTCCTTCTTTCCAGACGGTTCTGGCATTGCTAGGGACTTGATGTGGATGACATTACTATCAAGATCAACTTCATAGACGAGGAAATCTGTGAATCTGGTGGGACAGTCAAGTAGCACCATATTTCCATACACAAAAAAAAAGTAACAAAACGAACCTCTGCTTTATTATCCCCTCGATTTTTAGCACGGATTTCGCAGTGTACTCGGATATGCCGACGTCTGTCTCCATAATGCGAGTCAGAGAGCCATCTTCTGTTTGAAGAGGGGGTGACGTCCCGAGAAGGGCATGACTGGGGGGAAGTAAACTATCCTGCTCTTCCGCTAGTTCTCTGGCTATCAGCTCGCTAGGTGCGCCAGCCGGGGTTTCAGTGGTTTTACTGGGGTGTATGGTGAATGAAGGGATGTCGACAGATACCTCGCCGACCTTCAACTTTTTCGCGACTGGGCCGTCTTCATGATCGTTCAAGTCGCGTTCGTGAACGTGAGGAGAGGTCGACATGCCTTCAGGAAAGTAATTCAAGCAGCGAGCAGATTTGGACCAGGAATAAAGGCACGCTCGGCAAACTAATCCGAATCCGATTATCCGAGTCGTGGCTCAAATTCCATCATAATATCCCATCTTATCTTTTCAGCTAAGATCATGTCAGCTCTTCTCATCGTAGATTAGGTTCTATGTCTCATATTTCCTGCCAGTCATATGCTCAAAGGGCTGAAAAACATCATAATCCAGCGGCAAAACAGCTATTACAAGTCATCTCTCGCAAAGAGTCTAACCTCTGTGTTAGCGTTGATGTGACGAGATCTGAGGACTTCATCTCCATCATCGATGTTGTCGGTCCCTACGTCTGTATTGTCAAGGCATGCATGTCTGCACGATGATCTATCACGTATTGCTGACGTGCGTTCGGCAATATCAGACCCACATTGACATCATCGAAGACTTTGAGCACTCTTTGATTGACCGGCTGACGGCGCTAAGCACAAAACACGACTTCCTCATCTTCGAGGACCGGAAGTTTGCCGACATTGGTAGGTAATACAAGAATGCGATAACTACTATCGCGACACTTATCGTTTGACACCACCCAGGCAACACAGTGGCACTCCAATATAGCGCTGGAGTGCACAAAATCTCATCCTGGTCCCATATAACCAATGCTCATCCAGTTCCGGGCCCATCCATCGTCACAGGCCTAGCCACTGTCGGCGTACCTCTGGGCCGAGGGCTCCTCCTCCTCGCGGAGATGTCCACTTCCGGATCACTTGCTCACGGTGCATACACTGAGGATGCGGTGCGCATTGCACGAGTCCATAACAACTTTGTGATCGGCTTTATTGCACAACGAAGGATGGAGAGCGTCGGCTTGCGTGACAGCGAAATTGAAGCGGATAGCCAAGACTTCCTGATTTTGACGCCCGGTATTGGTCTGGATGTTAAGGGCGATGGTATGGGTCAACAATACAGGACACCAAGAGAAGTCATTACGGAGAGTGGATGCGATGTCATCATAGTGGGAAGGGGGATATACGGCAAGCCAGGGAGCTTGGACATTCAAAAGGTGCAAGAGCAGGCAGAGAGGTATCGGAAGGAAGGTTGGGATGCTTACCTACAGAGAGTAAAGGGCTGATGGCCTAGCGTGCGTGGTCGTCAATAATCTGTCCGTGTTGTACTTTCAGATGAATTGAACGCAAACGAAAAGGGTTCATGAGTATAGTACAGTTCTAACAAACCACACAGTACAACAACTTGATAAAGTACACAACTGATGGTCAATCAGCTCCTCCATTCTCAGACTCTGCCGTCAGCCTCATTTTCTCTTCCTTCGCCTCTCTTTCTTCGGCCTCAACGACCTCTATGTCCAGAGGAAATGTCAAGATGGCGGCAATCCCTGTTATCTGATTGAGTTCTGTCAAGCCATGTCAGTTCAGCCATAACAATTAGGCGGCGAAGCGCACACTCACGCTGTCCACTTTCATGCATGCTCGAAAAGATGAGCACCTCACCCCTTTTACCTCGCACATCCTCCACTAGAGATACATACTTCTTGCGCAGAAGGGGATCGCTCGCCCTAAAAAGTTCGTCTGATATGAGGAGTGTGCCCACAGCGCCACGATTAATGGCAAGCGCGACATGATCTGGGCCATACCAAGCCCGCTGCTCGTCCGAACCAAGCATTTTGAAGAATCTGACGGATAATAGTTGAAATGGGATAAGTTAACATTAAAAGTGAAAAATGAACGAACTTGTCGAGCATTATGCCCTCCCGGGCAAACTTGGTCTCCTTCAGCTGCGCGACGATCTAGCAGTGTGAAATGAATATGAAGTATATATATATGTAGCACATATTTGGGAGAATAAACACCTCTGGACTTTTCAGGACTTCGACTAAACTGTGTACGTGGGGACTGTTGATATGCACGCGCACGAATTTCGGTCGCGCCGCTAATAGAGGTTTGTTCGCTGTGCGAGTCGCCTCTGACATGATGTGTTCGAAAACGGCATCGCGCACCCAGCCAGGACTTGCGATCACAATTGCACGCATGGAAGAGCTTCCGAAAGGAATATGCCGCAGAAACGTCTGGTACAAGACGTCATAAAATCTTGCTAGTCCACGTTCGTGCGCGCTAGCAGAGCCCATACGCTTCCTAGGTATGGGCACGTCGATGCGTTGTCGCACAACAGTCATATGTTGTGATAGTAAACAAAAAGCGGCTGTGCCTAGAGAAGATCACGAAGGTAAGATGGGAGCACATCAAGAATGAAGAATGAAAATGCATGCAGACCTTCACCACATACGATAGCACCAACATCTGCACTCCGTCCGGGAGTGCATGCATCATTAATCCGCTCTAGCGATATGCTATCCCATTCCATCTTCTCAATGCGGACGTCACGGTTGGCTTCTATATCAAGAGTATGGAAGGCGCCGAGCTTGACGTGAGCATTCTCATGAGCGACGCGCCCTATGACCTGTAAAGAAGCAGTAGGAACTGGGGGAGCTGAGCAAGACGACTCTGTGGAGGGCGCCGTGGCGGATGGGGAGAAGACAGCGCGGGTTACTTGGAGTGTAAGTTTAGTGCGGACACGATGGGACTCTGTGGATCCGGTAGAGGACACATTTTGAACACGGCTGTCAACAAAGTAAAGGCAAGTACAGATTCGAGCAGAAGTATGGCATACCGTATTGCGGTCGCTCGAACATTATCACCCTGACCGCCTTCCTTAGTTCCCAGCGTAGGCAGGATCGGGATAGCATGGAGCGCACCTCTTGTATGAGGTTATACAGATGCCAGATATCTTCATCCCCCTCGGGTTGTACGGTGTAATATCCCTACACATGTCTGACATAAGCAAAACACATATTCAGTCAAGTTGGTTGGACTGACCGAACGATCTTTCTCAACATACTTTCCAAGGAGCTTCATGACAGTAGTGTCCAAGCGAACCGCTTCAATCACCAGATTTCCTTTTTTGGAGTGATACTGTATACTACGCCGTTCGTCTTTTACAGAACAGGACACGCAAACATGGGCGACAACGAAACCTAGTAAGCTTGACTCGAGACCAATGAGTCATCATACTTATAGGAGATACGCTCCCACAGCACAGGTCAACGTAACCCTAAAGTCTCGATCCTCACAGCGCAGTTGACCGCGCCCACCGCTTCTGGACCAGATCCGGACGAAGAGGAGGCCATCTTCGCAGAACTCGAGGCGGAAATCGACAACGAGGATGGGCGCATGCGGGAGCTTGGTATACAGGAACTTCGGCGCGAGTAAGCTTATCAGTTGCTATCTTGATCGCTATGGGCCTAAAGGGTCGTTGCTCATGATAGAATGGAACGCGTGAAGCATATGCGTGAGGAACAGCATGGCAAATACTCGGAGATGACGGACGAGAAGGAAGTCATACGGACAAGCGCGTGAGTTCCTCTCATATAATATATCCACTGCGTATGGCTGGTAATAGGTAATGGGGAATAGCAATGAGCCTCGTTGCATCATTCACTTTTACCACAACAACTTTCAGCGGTGTCAGATCATGGATAGACACCTTGCAGTACGTTGGTTCACCTTCTTGCATCTGCTGTCCATGCCGAGTGCTACTTATTATCTACTATTAGGCTTTAGCTCCCAAATACTTCCGGACACGTTTCCTGCGTGTATTTGTGGAAAACGTGCCATTCCTCGTCGAAAAGCTCGACATCAGGGTTCTGCCTTGTGTGATGTGCTTCGTTAATGGCGTGTCAAAAGACAGGTAGTGTGAAGGCTCCCTCACTAAATGCACCGTCAACTAGCTACTTAACTATGTCTCAAGAATTATCGGATTTGAAGAACTCGGAAACTGCGATACGTTCTCGACGGCCACACTACGGCTTCGGCTGGAACAAAGTGGTATGTAACTACTGTCTCCCATTGCGATTCAGTGGGTGCTGACGCATGGAATACAGGCATCCTTCAAAAAGAGTCGCAATTCGTGCCGGCCGTTCATCATGCTGCCAGCACCATCTCAAGAAGTAACCATCTGCGTCAGGAGCGCCACGATGATTCGGACTTCGACCTCGACGATTGAACTCTCGGACCCAGGTTCTTCTCCTTTGTATGTTAGAGTCAAAGTACTATATGGGTGGCTGCAATCTCAGATTGGTAGGAGAGACCGTATGAGTCAGTACAACGGACACTTCGGATTGGCCCACGAGGTCGCATAAAGTAATTGTGGAAACGTTAGCAGCCTTGTGTGTCATCTGGTAGGCTTACCAAAATCTCACGACCCAACAATCTGATTAAGAAAACCTATGATAGGAGCGCAACCATAGCTCCGAGGCTTGTTTTATGAACAATCTGCCTGGCACATACGGCGGAAGTGCGCTTCGAAGGGCGACCAGAATGACTGTCAGGGAAGAGTAGTCACAATTACAGTAGTCCATCCGTGTGCATATGTTCATAACTAAACCTCTTCGCGAGCGCATTTCTGAACTCATACAGTTTTCCAAGGATGGCTGACGAGTCGCTGTACTGAGAGCAGCGCCTGGTACCGCACGTCAGGGTTCTGGTGCGACATCAGCTCCATCACCCGCGTTTTGGCGCCGAAATCGGTCACCAATCTGTAAGGGAATGCATGACCAGTGAGGGTTCGCTCGGGCGCAAGGGGAAGACCCAATGCACAACTTACTTCTTGCCACGCTCGTAGTGCTTCACGTACTGTCCGAGGTCGTGTGCCGCGACGGCGAGCACTTCGGGATCTGAGGACTCTCGTAGAAGTCCGATCAGTTGTCTA
>QLPN01006180.1:0-18459 GCA_003314395.1 Albatrellus ellisii | reverse complement strand
ATGGTAGGTGGTAGACATGGCTTGAGTGATGGATAGTTTCTGGCATAATTCTTTCATGAATTTCACTGTAAACTGAGGTCCATGATCTGAAATGATATAATGGGGTAAACCAAACCTTTTCCAAATGTAATCTTTGTAAAGATCTGCTGTTTAGGTGGCAGATATTGAAGAATGACATGGAACAATCATGGTCATCTTAGTTATGTTGTGATCTATAAAAACTGCTATGGTGTCATAGCCCTGGGATAATGGAAGCTGGACAATAAAGTCCATTGAATCTGTGGAAAAGGGTTCAGCTGTTGGTTCTGGTTTGATAGAAAAAAGGGGAATAGGGGTTTTTTTTGGTAAGTTTTTATACCCTTGACAGATGGGGCATCCATTGATGAAGTCAAATATGAATTTCCTCATCTTTGGCCACCAGAAGGTGCATTGTACAAGGTCAAGTGTGTTGAGTCTTCTGGGATGCCCTGCAGTGGGGGTAAGATGTAAATTTTGGACAACATTTCTTCTTAGTATGTTGTCTTTTGGGACATAAAGACATCTGGAGTAATAGATTACCCCTTGTTCAATCATCCAATGTTGTGAAAGTTGAGTTTTTGCTGGACTAGAAATGTTAGCCTGGAGAATGCATGATATATCCAGAATTTCATCATCCCAATCTGTACAGGCTTGGATATGAGGAAAGAAGGCATTATTGATGATGTTAGCTGAAACGGGATGGATAAACAGAGAAGGGTCTATGATGATGGTGAGTAATTCTCTGTCATAAATGTCATAGTTTTGTTCAGCTTCCAAAAATGATTTCAACATAAAAGCAACAGGATGCCATAAGCCATCCTCCCCCTTTTGGGACAACACTGCTCCACAGGCACATTTCAATGCATCACATTCCAGTTGGAATGGTTTTGTCACATCAAGGGAGATAAGAACAGGAGAAGAAAGGAATTTGGCCTTTAAAAGGTCAAATGCATCCTGTTGGGGTTGACTCCAATGCCACAGGATATCCTTCTTGGTAAGGCCATTCAGGGGTCACATGAGATGTGAAAAATTGTGGATAAAGCATCAATAGAATCCTGCAAACCCTAGAAAGGTGCATACTTCCTTCAACTTCATAGGGACTGGCCAATTTTGAATTCCCTGTAGCTTAATTGGGTCCATAGTGGTTTGACCTGCTGAAATGATAAGTCTCAAATATTCAACTTGTTCTTTTTCAAATTCACATTTCTCTGGTTTGAGATAAAGAGAATGGTCAGTAAGTCTTTGCAAAACAAGTTTGGTAAATTGATGATGTTCTTCTATCATCACTGTGGCAATAAAAATATCATCCATACAAATGAAAGCCTTCCCTGTATCAAGAAGATCACAGAAAACAGAATTCATCATGGTTTGGAAGGTTGCTGGGGAATTCACAAGTCCAAAAAACATAACAAGGGGTTTGAGCATCCCCCTATTAGTTTTGAAGGCAGGCTTCCATTTGTCTCCCTTTTTGATTTGGACATTGTTATAGCCCCATCTAACATCAAATTTGGTGAAATATTTAGTGTGCTTCAACTTGTCAACAATGTCAGAAATCAAAGGAAGAGGGTATTGATTTTTGATAGTAAGACTATTCAATTGATGATAGTCTTGTATGGGTCTTAACTTGCCATCCTTCTTCTTGATAAAGAAGAATGGAGCATCTTCCCTGATCATGGTCCCAGGTTCCCAGGAATTGTCTTCAGTGGGGTAACCTTTCTAGTCAATCAAGTATTGTGCTCTCTCTGTGTACAAGCAACTGTCTAAAATTTCTTTGACCTTGTGTTCAGTGACATCATTATTCACAACAGGCGGAGGTGGGTTTGGTATGTAGTGTTCAGGAATTTCATTCAGAATAAATAGGTGTAGATTTATGATGGGGAAAACCAGATGGATTTTTATCATTGTTGGGGGTTTTTGATGGTATGCATTGCCATCCAATACCTGCATAATTTCAAAAGGTCCCAATCACTTGTGATCCAACTTTTTCATGGGTCTCCCTGTACCCACATTTGTTGCCTCTAGCCAGACTTTATCAACTATCACATATCTTGCCATATTTCTGTGATGCACATGATAGGACTTTCATGTCCTCTTGTGCAAATGCAAGTTTCAATAAGAACATGTCAATTCTTGCTGCCTAAGTAGTGCTAAGAGTGGCCTATTGGATGGTCTTTGGGAATGTTTGTGATAACTATACCCCTGGTAACAAGGTAGTTGTTGTGCACTTGGTAAGTGTAGTAAATGTTCCTGATGATGATGAAGAGTGGGATTGACAAGATAGTGATGAGGATGATACTGCCAATGACTAAACAAGGATCCAGGGTGATGAGTTTAGGGTGCCTTAGCAATGCTTAGAGTGACTTAGAGACCTTATACTCAGTTCTTTAGAGGATGTAGCGAGATTGTAGCAAGCTTTAGGTCAAGCACAGTATAGGAGAATCCCTGGATTGTGAAGTTGACAAGATTGGGGTTTAAGACCACCAGGCTTTCAACTACTTATGCAAAACCAGAGTTCTAAAGATAGTACAAGTAAATAAAGTTCACATATCAACAATGATTGCACAGCAATCAATGAAGTCATGTGACTTGTGATGTGTCCATGAGTAAGTAGTGGCTCAGCCATAAGTGAGAATGAAACAAGAGGTAAAGATAAATAAGGATAAAACAAGATGAGTCCTTGCTAATTGTATAATAGTAGTCCTTAGCAAGTAATTGTTATAATAAATAAAAGAAAAAAATGATAAGAAAGCTTTATAGTACTCAGAGTTAAACTCATAGCACAGTAGGTAAATACTGTGGTACTATAAAGGAAAGAAATAGAGTCTTTACTATAAGTAGGAGCTAAGCTCAACAACTGTAGTTAATACTACACTTATAGTAAGTAAGATAAAGAAAATAAAAAATAAAAGAGAAAGAAAATGCATTATGAGGTGCCAAGGTAAGTGCCTCATAACAGGTAGCCACACATGGCTCCATTCCCATTCTAGGATGCTGACCAAAATTTAGCATGAATAGCATGTTTTTAGTAGAGGCCTGTGTCCTGTTATTGTATGAGAATTCTGCCATAGAGAGCCAATCTGTCCAGTCCAACTGACAATGTTTGATCAAGAGGCAGAGGTACTGCCATATTTCCTGGTTAATGTGCTCTGCTTGACCATCTGTCTGTAGGTGAGAAGTGGTGGATGTTGTGGTTTTTATTCCCAAGAGGCAATTAAGCTCACACATTACTTGCAATGTGAATTGGGGACCTTGGTCTGACAAAACCTTCTCTGGTGGACTGTGCAGCTTCCATATCTTGTGTCTAAATAAATGTGCAATGCCTTTGCAGTGACTGTAGTGGTTGTTGGCATGGTGTGCATCATTTTTGATAAATGAACAACTATAACCAGAATCAAATCATAGCCTTTGCCATCTAGAAGTTGAGTAATGAGGTCCTTGGGGATAATCTGCCATGGATGTGTCAGGGTTTCATTGGGTGTTAGCTCTCCCTGAGGTTCCACCAGGAATGTTTTTGTGCATTGATGTGAGGCCAACACTATATTGAAGCTGAACAACTGAAGAAAAGCTAAAACAACAAAGGACAATTGCACTAGGACTAGTGGATATCCCAAATATATTCAATGTAAAGTAAAAGAGGAAAGAGAATTGGTACTGCACCTAGCAGATATCCCAGATGATCGGAACTGGGGAATTAATGCTAGGAGTCATACAGTATATATAGTACTGTACTCTAGGGCAGGCATATGAACTAGCAAAGGCTGTGCAGTAGAGATAATAATAACAACCAATCAGAAAGAGGATGACTGATGTCCACAGTAAGTGTGGGAATGATTAGTGATACTCTGCAGCAGTCATGAGAAAGCTGAGTGAGCATCCACAGTAGCAGTGAGAAAAGTACTTTGTAAGTGGGTTGGATGACTGGCATGTCATCAGCCAATAAAAATGAAGATAAAAGTGTGACCATGAGAATCACTTCAATAGATCAGAGGTGATTGTAAGATCTGTAGTGATAGAGATATAAGAAAAATAGGAAAAATGAAGAGAAAAATAAGAGAAATAATAGCAGCCTGACAATTGACACAAATGACAACTCTTGACATATTTTCCAATGTACATGGCCATGCCCTTCCACAGAAATTACATCCCACCAATTCCAATCTGCACCACTGTCCAGGGTGTCCTGTGACTGGTGAGTCATGACAACATTGTCAGGCTGCATCTTATTCTCCTCATTTTTCTCTCCATTTTCCATATTTTACTTACATTTATATTATTATTGATCCTATTATCACTCTTGATCTAGTATGATGATCTATTCAATCTCTCTTTTATCTTATCACAGATTGTCTATCAATGATGTGTATGTCTTCCAATCCTCTATCAGCCTGTTTATGATATGGTTATGACTCTTTTCTCACCCAGGCTGCAGATACTCACTCAGCCCTCTCACACTTGCTGTGGGAGTATCACCAACCTTTTTTCCAATTGCCTTACTCATCACCTTTATGAGAGCCATGAGCTATTGGTTGATATGTACTATATAACTGTGCAGCTCTGACAACTTCAGATGCCTGCCCTATATCTACCTTACTAAATATATGTATGCACAGGTTGGGGCAGGCAAGAAAGAAGACTTTATAGGTGATGAGCAGCAAGTAGATAACCCCTAAGGGTGATCGTAATGCAGACAGCATGCCTGCAGCAAGTAATGTAGTGAACATGAATAAAGGTGACATGACATGGTTTAAGTGTGCTGCAGGGAAGTGTGATAAGAGATAGAAGATGGGAAGAAGTATTGTACTCACTCAGACAGGTAGAGAGACATTTGAGGAGGTGTATAGTAAGGGCCCATCTTATATAGTGTCCACAGGTAGAGTTAGGGCAGAGTGTATGTGTAAAGTACAACAGCTACTATATGAGGAGGGATGCATGTCATCCTGGAGAAATGTGTGGAGTGTGAGTGTGCTGTAAGTGAAAGAAGCAAAGTGAAAGAAGCATGGAGTCCACAGGAGTGGACATGTATCAAGAATATGTATGTAGAGGGAAAGCCAAACGAGATAGTATAGTATGCACAAAAATATTCAGTAGGACTCCTAGTGTCCATTCTGGGATATCACTAGGTGCAGTTGATCCTCCTCTCTCTTGTATTTACTATACTGATTATATATCTAGGATATCTGCTAGCCATCACCAAGTGTGATCTTTCTTAGGTGTTATCTTTTTAGCTCTTGGTTTGGGCTCAACTGGTTTCAGCCTCATGATTGTTGCACCACATCCACTCTGCATGTCACAGGAATGTACACCTTCCCTTCTATTGTAACTAATCCATGTTCATCCTCATTCTACCCTGCAAATATTGCCAACTTGGCTTTGCCTATTTCCAGCACCTTCCATGTTATGAGATCATCATCCTTTGCCTGCTCAGCAAGGATCCTCTTCATAAGTGGGGGGTTGGTGAACATCACTGCCATTCTGTTCCTGAAGAACTTTGGCATTAGCAGGATTACATTGTTCCTATCTCATTAATCTTGTAGTGGGCAAAGATTGCCATATCTCTTTTTGATGAAGAAAAAGGGGGACTATATGTTTGGACAGGGATAGCACACAGACCATGAGTCTACAGGTGGCTGAGAGTGTGACACAGTAGAGCACGAGAAAGTTTGACACTTTATTCATTCAATAGCCTACTCTATCTGTGTACAGGGTTCGACCTCATAATCAGAAAAAAATACATGCACCATAGGTTGTTCCTTAGTACCTGTGTAAGTGTAAGAATTGGCCAGTGTATTTTCAACAAGGGGTGGCCTGGCTTGACTGAAGCACACCATTGCAACAACTTTCTCATGGATGTTTGATCAAAACATCCATGAGAAGGTTATGGAGCAATGGATGAATCAGTCAAGCCAGACCACCTCTGGCATCAGGTACAACAGCCATAGAGTGCAAGTGAAGAGGTGCTGAACACACAATGCTATATGATAGGGCCACAGGGATACCACTGACCAGGTCTCAGATGAGTAGCACAAATGCTCTTCTGTTGCATTTGTGTTGGTGCCAATGTTTAGACTGGTACTGATGGTGCTGATAAAAAATATTGGTTCCAGCACAAATATCATCCCTAGCTTGTTTATGCCTTTATTCATCACATTCATTACCAGAAACCATGATAATCATTTAGAGAACTGTGCATATACTTTCCAGTGTGTCTAATTATTACATGTGTGTGTGAAGAGTACTATGTGCCAATCTAACCTAAATCAATGCCTGATACATGTGTGTGCAGGCTATGGCAGGCAATGAGTAACAGTACCAAGTTTATTGTGTTCAGCAGCATGTCCCCATAGGGGAGAAGAACAGATAGCATCTGCAGCCAGTAGGTAGGAGTGAGCACAAGCAAGCACCTCACAATACCTCCCACTGATGATGGACTGCATCACCTATGAAAACATATACCCATAACCTAGCAATGATGGCATGTGGTAGTATTGCATGAGGCTGACACTGTGTCAAAGCCAAACAACTGAATGAAGACTACAACAAAGGACAATCATGCTTAGACTAGTGGATATCCCAGATGTATAATTAGTAAAGTAAGACAAGAAAGGACTAGAGACTACTGCACCTAGCAGATATCCCAGATGATCAGAACTGGGGATAAAATGCTAAGTGGACTACTGTATATATAGTACTGGAACAAGTGCACAGACCATGCTATACACTATAGGGCCAGAATATGAGGACAAAAAGGAATGAGGTCATAGCTAACAATAAAAGGGACATGTCAGTGCTGCACAACAAGCACAGCAACTGTGAGAACAATAAGTAAGCACTCTGCAGTCAGGGTGGGAACAATAAGAAGGATTCTGCAGTAACAGTGAGAAAAGGAGTCATAACTACTTTGTAAGTGGGCTGATCAGAGATCTGATGACTGGTGCATCATTGGCCAATAAGGATGAACAAAAGGAATGGATGGCCATGAGAATTGCTTTGATATATCAGGAGTGATTGTAAGATCTATAGTGATAAAGACATAAGAAAAATAGGAAAAATGAAGAGAAAAATAAGAGAAATAATAGTGGCCTGACAAATACCCCCTTCTTAAGGTGAGACATCTCAATGAGTGAAGAATGAAGCAGAATAAGCATGGCAGATATCTTCATCTTCTCCTTCCATAGATTTGAAAGGAATGCCAGCAAAGAGTGAAGGAGAAAGAGGGATGATGGAAGAAGATTTAGGTAATTCTTCATATGACTTGGGAGTGAGAACTCCATCATCTTCATCTGAAGTATTTCCTTCATCTTCAACTATATCAAACAGAATAACTTCATATTCATCATCAAGAGGTGGTGGATTGGGGATGGGTGTCTCTTCAAGAATACATTAGGCATAATGTGGTTTAGCCATTATCTCTGGTGAATATTCAGTCTGATAAAGTGAATAAGTGGCCACTGAATGTACCACTTGAGGGTTCTCTTTATGGTACCTCTTAAGCATATCAGGAACATCTTCCATCAATACTGAAGCAGGTTCCCAAGAATTCTCTTCTGTGGGGTAGTCCTTCCATTTCACCAGATATTGAACTTTACCATGAAAGAGATGACTATTGAGAATTTCTTCAACTTCATATTCTTTGACACCATTTTTGATGATGGGAGGAGAGGGAGGATGAACTTCTTGTTCAATGATGATGTCTTTGATGAAATGATGAAGTCTGACAATGTGAAAAACAGGATGGATCTTCATTGTCTTTGGGAGTTTAAGATGATATGTGTTGTTTGAAAGGACTTCAAGTACTTTGTAAGGTCCAAGGCATTTATGATCCAATTTCTTCATTGGTCTACCTGTGTTGATATTGGTAGCTTCAAGCCAAACTTTATCTCCAATGGTGTAAATGGGAGTTTTGCCTTGATATTCATCATAAAACTTCCACTGCTTTCTTCAATGAAATCTCTGCATCTTCTCTGATCTGTTTGAGCCCTGCTACAAACTTGTCCACTGAATCAATTCTGGTAGACATATGAGGTTCATGGCCCATTCTTGGATCTTGTCCATCATTCAGCATGAATGGCAAATACTTCATTGCTGAATGAACACAATTATTATAGGTGAATTCTGCCATAGGCAACCAGCTTGCTCAATTGTTTTGTCAGTAATTGATAAAGAGGCAGAAACATTGCTCTATTTCTTTATTTATCCACTCTGTTTGTCCATCTGTCTGAGGATGATATGCTGTGGATGTAGTGGTTTGAATCCCCAATAAACAATCTAGTTCACACATTACTTGTGATACAGACTGTGGTCCTTGATCTGATAACACCTTCTCTGGAAGGCCATGGTGTTTCCAAACATGATCTCTCATAAGATGTGCTACTCCTTTTGCAGTGATCATCTCAGTGGTTGGAATAGTATGAATCGTGTTAGTAAAATGATCCATGACCATGAGTATGGAATCATTGCCTTGGCTTTCAGGCAACCTGATGATGAGATCTGTAGAGATAATCTGTCAAGGTCATGATGGAATTTCATTAGGCATTAAATCTCCTTGTGGTTTTGTGGGGAAAGTCTTTGTCCTTTGGCATAAATCACATCCTTTGATATACTTCTCTATGTAAGATGCCATATTTGGGAACCAGAAGTGTGGTCAGACCATTTCCAAGGTTTTCTTGTAACCAGGATGTCCTGTGAGTGGCAAGTCATGACAGGTCTTGATCAGATCCATGTAACATGTTTCTGGAACATAGAGTTTCCCATCATAGTAGAGTGTCTTCTTTTCATCTTCACTCCATCTTGCAAATAATGCAGTTTTCCTCAAGTCTGCATCCAACTTGTCCCAGATGATGTAGTTGTGGTCATCTTTTTGGTTGTCCATAATCTTCTTCACAATAGGGGGGCTTAATGCTGCCAGCAAAATCTTGTGTATGAAAAATTCCAGCTTGAGTAAGATGATGTTCTTGTTGTCATCTTCTACCCCTTTCTTATGGTCTGAATGTCTTGAGAGGAGATCAGGGTGAACATTCGTAGTGCCTGGTTTGTGGACCATGTCAATCTGGAAGTGAGACAAATGAAGTGACCAATGAGCTTGATAACAATTGAGTTTCTGGGCTGTCATGAAGTATTCCAAATTCTTGTGGTCAGTGATCACTTGAATAGGAACCTTCAGGATAATGATGCCATGCTTCCAGAGCACATTGATGAGCATCACATGCACATAACACCAGAAAATGACCATCAGCAACATCAGGTGAACACAGCAACATTAACATGCCACATGCAACAATCATCCACTCTGCAGTCACATCAATTGTGCACTTATTTAGGCATCAGACTATAGGACTGGGTTCAGCTGACAAGGAGCAGGACTGATAAGATGTATAGGCCGAGACATGGTCCATGGAGTCACAAGTTGTGAAGTCAGCATTTGGTGTGATTGGTGCTTTTCCTATTTCACTCATCTGTTATAGCATGATACTTGATTAAATCATGTCCAGACTCCACCTCATTTCAAATATCCCTATGATCAACCCTACATTGTAAATTTTCTGTTTTGTTTTGTTGTGCTCCAGCCTTGGAGCTAGACTTGTATTAGACAGTGCATTGTCAGCCAGAATGAATAGATTTCCCCCACCAACAATTTGTTTCCCCTCTCTTGTCTGAGTCAACTTGCAAAAAAGTGCATTCCACTCTTTCCTCTGTGTGTCTCACTAT
Organism: Albatrellus ellisii; assembly: GCA_003314395.1. Lineage (NCBI taxonomy): Eukaryota > Fungi > Basidiomycota > Agaricomycetes > Russulales > Albatrellaceae > Albatrellus > Albatrellus ellisii. Next base: position 8,736 of record QLPN01006180.1, on the reverse strand, counting down.
CAAGAAAGTATACATTCCTCATAGGTTGCATCTATTATTGCATTGTGTTCTCCATTGCATTGTGTTGCATTCTCTATTGTGTTGTGTTGAGATATTACTGTGTTGAGTCTACTACTGTGTGGTCATTGTTATGATTATTGTGTTGCATCTGTGTCATATTTCCCTTTTATCACCTCATCACATTGCATTATCACATTAATTGTGCTAAAATACTAACCATTACAACTTTGGTGTCTGGAGAATCTTACAACTCACATCCCTCAGCAATCATTGTGGTTGTGGTTGTAGTTTTTGCCATCACAATACTGCAGCACATATCAATGTATAACAGCCAACATCTCCTTGTTATATATGTTGTAGTTACACTCAGCAGGAGACAAACACTTACTGATGTAAGCAACTGGGTTCCACTTGTTATCCTGTTGAAGCTGTGAAAGAACCACACCAGTAGCATAACCAGAATTATCCACTTCAACTCTGAACAGATACTGCTTAATTGGAAAGACTAAAACTGGTTCAGAACACACAGCATCTTGTAAATGAGTGAAGGCCACTTGATGTCCTTCTGCATGAGCTCATTCAATGGTTTAGCAATATTGGAGAACCCAAGAATAAAATGGCAATAAAAGTTGCAGAAACCCACAAATGAGCAAGCATCATGAAGGTTCTGTGGAATTGGCCAGTCTTTGATACCCTGTACCTTGACTGGATCCATAGCAATTTTGTCAAAGGAAATCTTCAGGCCAAGGAAGTCAATAGACATTTGTCATTTGTTCAAACTTGCATTTCTCTGGTTTAAGACAAAGCTTGTTATCAGTGAGTATTTGAAGTACTTCTTGTGTGACCCTCCAATGTTCCTCCAACATCACTGTAAAGATCAAGATATTGTCCATGTACACCACCACAACTCCTCTGGAAATGAGACCACAGAATAAGTGATCCATCATTGTTTGGAATGTGGCAGGGCTATTGCAGAGACCAAAGAACATAATGAGAGGTTCAAAAACAAACCTTTATTAGTGACAAATGCTGCTCTCCACTCATCACTGTCTTTGATTCTGATGTTGTTATAACCCCAACAGATGTCTATCTTGGTGAAATATTGTGCTCCACAAAGTTGATCAATCAATTCTGAAATGAGGGGAAGAGGACAGCTATTCTTGATCATCATATCATTGAGCTTGTGATAATCCTGAACAGGCCATAGTTCTCCAGATTTCTTTTTGATAAAGAAGAAAGGTGATGCCATGGGAGATTTGGAAGGGTGAATATGACCACTCTTCAGATTTTCTTCAATGAACAACTCCAATTATTTCTGTTTGTTCAAGGATAGATTGTAAACTTTACCAGCAGATGGTTTTGCACCTGGTTTAAGTTCAATCACATGATCCCAAGGACATCTTGGAGGAAGTGCATCAAAAGCATCTTTGTCAAATACCCATTTGAAGTGGTGATATGCTTTGGGTACTATGTCTTTGAATGTCTTCTTCAATTTCTTCCTTTCAGCTTCAATGGCAAGGTCTTGGCTAATATTCTGAGTGGCTGCCTCCATTTCCTTCTGGTTTACCATTACCATTAGTATCCAATCATCCTTTTCTTCAGCTGTAATCTGTTCTTTGGTTTCTTCATGTATTTCTTGGTTTTGTTGTTTCATCAACTTCTTGTTGGACTTCCATACTTGTCTATTGGCTTTAAGACATACTTCACATCTGCAAGGGCATCAGGTGAAATGTATTTTTCCCTGTAACCAATTGATCTCAGGGTTATGGATTTTCAACCATGATTCACCAACAATAAGATGCTTCTTGCCCAGATTGCAGACTGCACAGGTAGCACATTCAGTATGTCCATCAATAGACATGATGAAGTTGATCATTTCTTCAATAGATCCTCCTTCATTGAGTGATCCATCAACATTATAGACAGGGATGGGATGTGCAAGTTTTTGTTGTTTTTCTTCACAAATTCCTTGTTGACATATAATCCTGTGGCTCCTGAATCCAGTAAGGCATCTACTTCCAGAGTAGCTCCACTGTCTACTGTCTTGATTTTGATCTTTAGTCCAGGAAATTTTGTCATGTTGAATGTCCTGACATATTCCTTTTTCTCCAAAGGAGGAATAACCTTTTGCACTTGAGGCTTCACTTCAGACTGAGAGTAAGATGGAATAATGCATTTCAAATAGATGTCAGTACAAGCATTGAGATAATCATATCATCAGTCTGAAGCATAGAAAACCTATTGTAGGATGGTGAACTCATGCTCAGTTCCTGTCCAACCCAAAGCCCAACTGTGGAGCTCCACTCTTTGAGCTATTTGGATCATTCAACCAAAGACCACATGCCTGAAATTCCTTCTGCATCTTGGCCAAGAAGTCTGTCTCATTCAGTGCATGCATCTCTTGAAGGGTCCTCACATTCCCCCTTTGTTGTTGTCCCTGGGGACATCTTGGTTCTGGACATTCTTGTGCAAAATGTCCCTCATTTCCACAATTAAAGCAAAGACAAGGATGTGGTCCTCCTGCCTAATCAACATCCATTGGTTCTCCTATAGGAGCAGCAGCAGCAGTAAACTCCCATCAAGGAGTAAAGTTTCATTGCTGTCCTTGAGGCCATCCAAAGGATTGTTGAAGTCCTTGTTGCTGTCTTTGTCCCCAAGTTCTTTTGAAGTTTTGCATGTCCTGCCATGCATATGCTCTGGTTTGGGCTCTTCTAAACCAACCATCTAAATCTGAGGGAATCTGTGTTTTGAGGTAGCAGGATTGAGGGAGGAGGTGATTCATCCCTTTCTTGAATAATGTGGTTAATGCCCCATCATGATATCCTGATGGTGTTTTATAAAGGAGGAATTCAGTGATGTATTCCTCTATGTGCTGATTTCCCTGTGAAATAATGGTTAATTTTTATTGAGCCATCTGCTCCTCATTGTGATTGCCAAAAATTATCTCCATCAGCATCAGAAGACCTTTGAAATCTGGGAATGGTTCATTGTGTTGAAGTGGTTCAATACAATGTGCTTCTATCTGTCATAATATCCCCCTTTTCCATTCTTGTGCATATCCTCCTTTGATGTACAACAATATTACTGTTATCTTATCCTCATCCTTGTATTCTGGATGTGTGAAGGACCAGATGAAATTGATCCAAAAACAATTGGAACTTCTTTTTGTCACCATCAAAGGGAGTTGGTTCTGTGACATGAACTTTGGGGAGGTGGACATGGGGTAGGGGGTCTGTTCCTAGCCCTGAACAAGAACTTACATCTCCTGTTCTCAATAAATGATTCAGAAGATTTGTCATCACTTCCTGCTGCTGTTTGATCATCTTCACCATCTCCCCAAAACTCAGCTGATCTTGGTCTTGTTCCATTTGAGCAAATGCTACATGGAGGTTGAAGAGTTGCTGCTAAGGCTGTACCAAGATCCATGATTTCTGAGTCTAAGTGGTGTGAGGAATCTGGTTCTTGATCTGCTAAATTCACAAATCAATTCCTCAAGTGTGATTCTGGCTCTTCACTGTCTTCTTCATGACAAGGAGGGGATTGCTGTCTCTGACTCCAATGATTGCTGTGTGTTTGCAACAGTTTGTTCTATAATTTGACAGATGATTTTGATGAGATTACCTGTGCTTCTGTAGTTGAGCAATGTCAAGTCAATGGCATGCTCAGTCATACACAAGAAGCACTATATTCAATCAAATGCATGGATGATAAAAGCAACAAACAAAAACACCATGGAAATTCTGAAAGGCAATATGTCTACACTAGTATATAGACATCTCTGGTCCTCCTGCAACATATGATGTGAAATGATGATGGGGGTTGATATGAAATGCACAATCAGGATGATGGGATAATTCAAGAAGAGTGGGAGGGAGGACAAGAGTGGGGTTGTTATAATACTCCCACAGCAAGTTTATGAATAACTTTGGGGGGTACTTAGCTCTATACCTCTTGTCCTGATTTCTCCACTGCTCTGATCTTGGGTCTGGGAATAACCACAGAGGAAATCTCTTGTAGTTAGTGGCAGGTTCACCTTGATGTTGGATGATAATGCACATGTGCCAGGCAAGGAGGTGATGTCAAAGATGAAGGTGAGTGACAGATGGGTGATGAGTGGGTAGGAGAGAGTAGAAATTCACACAAAGACCTTGATCTAGAAGATGCTCTGTTCTAGAGTGAGCATGATGGGGGCATGTAGAACACATTGGTGGTCCCAGAGCTGTGAGAAGATCCCCAGGGATCAGAGGAGATACTGTCAAGGTCCCAATCAAACATCCACACTGCTGGATCCTCCTGTCAATGAAGATAGTCATCCAAGGGCATGATGTGGAGGAGGTCACTGGGTGCAAGGTGGAGATGGATGGGTTGAACACTGTAATGTCCAACCAGATGTTGAAGAGTAGAGGCAGGTGAGCAAGGGATGTAAGTTTTTGTCCACAAGTCACAGGTACACTCACTTCCATGCTTTTGCCACTTGCAGTGATGACAGATAGTGAAAGGAGGGCAGGGGAAAAGGTAGGAATGACAGAAGGGTTCTTGTGTGAGACAAGGTGTGTATGTCAGCACAATAGTGTAGAAGGGATGGCAGATGTAGTGCAGATGATGGCAACATCTGGCAGGGAAGGGAGGAGGAATGAAGTGGTGTGGGTGGCAAAGGAGGAAGGAGTTCTGATCAATTGTGAGGCTGATGCAATGTTGAAGCCAAACAACTGAAGGAAAAGACTTAAAACAAACAAAAGGGCAATTGCACTTCAAACTAGTGGGCTGATCAGAGATCAGATGACTGGTGTGTCATTGGCTGATAAAGACAAACAAAAGGAATGGATGATCATGAGAATCACTTTGATAGATCAGGAGTGATTGTAAGATCTGGAGCAATAGAGACATAAGAAAATAGGAAAAATGAAGAGAAAAATAAGAGAAATAACAGCAGCCTGACAGATACCACCCTGTTATCAGCCTCATCATGATGACCTCCAATGCCATTCCTCATCAATATTAAGCTTGTCATCCTGTCACCTCTAGTCCCATATAATCTACACCACAAATATAGTTCATGTACATGTCACATTACATTAAGTATATATTCATCACCATTGCCACATCTACTAATCTACCTCACACCCATCATCAATGCCACCCAAGACCTCCCATGAAGTGAGTACACATGTGATCCAATCATATACCTTTACATCCTGATCCCATCAGGCTCTTGACCTCATCTGTCCTGTTGATGCCCAGGATTGATCTGGGTTAGATTGGCAGTTAGCACTATTTGCACATACATGTGATCAGATGTGCTGGAATATATATTGGTAGTTCTCTAAATACTTATGACAGTTTCTGGTAATGAATGTGATGAATAAATGTATCAACAAGCTAGGGATGATATTGGTGCTGGAAGCAATGTTTTTGTCATTACCAAAATATCTTTATCAGCACTGTGAGTACTCATCTAAACATTGGCACCAACACTAGTAATGCCTGCATTGGTACCAACACTAAGATCAATGCCAACATTCATGTCAGTACCAACATTCACACTGGTACTGATCTTCACATTGGTACTGAAACTGATGCCTACACTCATGTCAATACTGACACTAACATTAATACTGACACCAACATTGGTACCAACACTAACATCAATGCTGACATTCACATCAGTACCAATGTTTGCATCAGTACCAATCTCTGCATTGGTACTGACATACATTCACATTGTTACCAATTCTATCCTAAGTTGTGTAAATAGGTTATAGGTCAGACTAGAATACTTCAGTTTTCTGATCTCATTGTATGCACAGGTTGGGGCTAGCAAGAACAAAGAGTTTGTGTTGAAAGATGGGCAGTATCACAAATCGTGAATGGATTGTTTGGAGACAAAGATAGCCTTGTGGGCCAAGATATAGCTAAAGCCAGAAGAGGACCATAGTCCAGATGTCATACATGACTAGAGAGATAGATAAGGCCTAGAGATAGATGAGGCCTGTAAGATAGAGAAGATATGTACCAGAGGGTAGAGGGCACACAGAAGAGAGAGAGAGCTGCATAGAGCAGGTATGTCAGAAGAGAACTCAGAGAGTAGAAGAGATACTCACCTGAGCAGATGCAGAAGTGCTGAGGTGAGAAGATGATGAGGTAAAGAAGATATAGTAAGAGCAAGATAGAGTTTGAGAGGAGCTCAAACCATAAAGAGAAAAGAAATACCAATAAGATGAGATAGAGATAAGTATACTTAATAAGTAAACAGTGTGATCGGCATCATAAGGTAATGAAAAAATCAATACAAGGAGCTCCATAGAGAGAGCAACATGTGTTGTGTGGAGTTGTAGGTGGTGTGTGATGGTGCAGGGTAAAGTGGGTAGTCCAAGGACATGAAAGAGATGTACATATGTGGTAGGTAATGTGTACATGTGTATAGAGAAGCTGAACAAGGTAGTATAGTATGCACAGATATTTCAACACTCATTTGTGAAGGTAGATGAACTCATCATGATGAGGTCAATCCACCCCTCAAGCCATATTGTCAGGACTGACAAGCCTACAGTGATGCCCATAGTGCAAGTCCTACCAGGCCCAATGTATCCCTGCCTCCTTAAGTTAATGGGAGCTGCCTTGGATCTAGGCCAAGGGCTGAGGGAACTCAGCCATAGAAGAAGGGGTGGAACCAGCTGTAACAAGCTGGAGTGTATTTGCCTAGCTACCTCACTACTTATAGTACTAGAATGCATGCACAGACCAGGCACAGTACTTAAGGGCAGGTCTACAGTAACTAGAAGTGCAGCAAGTGTGAGAGTACTGCTGACAGATGCACAGCATCTGTGAGAACCACTACCCATGAGGCAGTAAGGACTGTGGTAAGATAGAGGATTAGATGTAGATAAGATAAGATGAAAGATAAGATGATCTAGTCTAATCATATCTAAAAGTAAACATAAAAGAAAGTAAAAGAAAAGAAATCATAATGGCAGGGAATAAGGTCAGCAATAGGAGTCTGACACATATTAACCTCATCATGATGAGGTCAATCATGGCAGGTGTGAGGCACACACTAAACAGTGAGGTCACAACTGTTGAGAAGGAGAGGATTGGTGAGGGACAAGACAATACACCTTAAGCTGAAGTAGTGGATATCTCAGATGTATAAAGCTAAAGGACTATCTACTACAAGAAGCTTCTTATATACTACAGGGATCAGTGCACAGACCATGTGCTGTCACTGTAGGGCAGGCATATGTAAGTAAGATGCACAGCATCTGTGAGAAGTATCAGTAAGCAATGTGCAGCATTGCACTGCATCAGTAAGTGTCTGCAGGAAATGTAGTCATAGTTGTATAGTAAGCAATCTGATGACTAAATAGGTATGAGTCATATATAATCACGATAAGATCTACTGATGATCTGATGATATCTCTAGTAGATCTTGAGTGATAAGAGTAAAAGAAATTGTAAAATGAAGAGGAAAATAAGTACAGTCTGACAAATACCCCCCTTCTTAGGGCAAGACGACTCAGTGAGCAGAAGAGACCCCTGTTGAACCAAAACCATCCTCTCCACATTGTGATTTATCCAATGAATTGACTTCTTGAACATCAGCAAGGGATATATGTTCTAAGATCAATTGAGCAACTTGGTCTTTGACCTTGACTATAAAGTTGTTGTCACCAAGATTGACCAGAAGACTCTTTATTGGTCCATGATAGTCTGAGTCAATAACTCCTGCTCCAGTATGAATGGAATTTTGACAGCCAAACCACTGTGAGGAGCAATATGTCCATAGCAGTTGTCTGGTATAGCCAAGGAGATTTGAGTATCAACCAGTTTCTGACTGTGTGCAGGAATAACAATTTCTTCTGCACTATAAAGATCCAGTCCAGCAGCATGCTCTTATCCTCAAGTAGGTAGTGTGGCTGAGTCTGAGAGTCTTTTGATTGGAATGGAACAATGTTGAATAGATCTAATGGCAGCAGGGTATGCATTATGGAATTCTTTGACCAGCTTGGGTATGTCTTTGATCATGACACATGCTGGTTCCCAGGAATTTTTGTCTTCTGGGTAGTTTTTCCATTTGATAAGGTATTGAATGCTTCCATGATGTTTTCTGCTGCTTAGGATCTTTTTGACTTCATATTGTTTGATATTGTCCTTGATAATGGGTGGAGGAGGAGATTTGATAATACACTCTGGAATATCATTTGGAGTGTATGGTAGCAATTTGATGACATGGAATACTGGATGGATTTTCATAGATTTTGGGAGTGCTAATTCATAAGCATTATTTGAAAGCACTTTGACAATGGAGTATGGGCCCAATCTTTTATGATCCAATTTCTGAGTAGGTTGTCCAGTTTGTATGTTAGATGCATCTAACCAAACCTTTTCTCCAACTTGATATTGAGGAGTCTTTCCTGTATGAATGTCATAGTATTTCTTCATATCATCAGCCACTTTCTCAGCACTGATTCTGCATCCTCTCTTGTCCTCTTTAGTCCTTCAACAAAATTTTCTACCAAATCAATAGTGGATGTCTTGCCCAGTTCAAATCCCATATGTGGATTTTGTCCAGAGTTTAGCATGAATGTGGAATATTTGGTAGAGGCATTGATTCTATTGTTATAACAGAATTCTGCCATGGGTAACCCACTCATCCAATCTGACTGATGATGATCAACAAAAATGCAGAGATATTGCTCTATCTCTTGATTAGTCCATTCTGTCTGGCCATCTGTTTGT